>CM034156.1:113047037-113131894 GCA_019776745.2 Taxus chinensis | reverse complement strand
ATTCTCCTGAGCTTTCAAATGGATGGAATTATCATTGAGCATTGCAATACATCTTAGACCCAATGTATTTCTAGGTGTGTATATGAAAATCATGCCCTATGTGCTCTTGTGTCAATCACACTTTATGAGTAGCAAGTAATAATTACATGTAGAATGTAATTAGAAGGTGCATGGAATAGAATTAACTCCCCTCCTATGAAGTTTGATGTAGAAAACCATCCTTTTGTCCCTTGTGATCGAGCTAGATGGATGCAAATGGAGTAGTAGAAGCCTTTGATGGATACAACATTAGGTGATGGTAATAGTTCTTAGTACTTGGACCCTAATTGTGGTCTCATAACTTTATATTTATATGGTTCTCTTGATCTAATTTCGTAATTAATCCTGAAAAGGTTGACCACCAAAAATACAGAAATATAAAACAACTAGAAAGTTCCCAAAAGGTAAAAGTAAAGTGTAAACAGGATCAGGGTGCCCCAGAGGAGATCAGGGTGCTTGGGGTGCTCCAAGCCTGTCTGCACACCTTAGTCAGAGTGGGAAAAACACAGTGTGATAGAATTGACTAGGAAAATATAGATGAAAGATAAAAAATAATGATAGAAAGCAAAGTAAAATGGCCAAAGACATGGGTTAATTAGTACTTTTTTTCACTTAAGAACCATATGAATAGTAGTATGAGACCAGGATAAAATATTTACCCAAAGTGCATGATTTTGACTATAATAAACTATTTTCTTGATCTCTTCTTTCCAAAACATATCAGATAACTTATAATCATTTAGCATTTTTCTTTCCATCTCCTGGATTGTTCTATTCTTTCTCTCTACAACACCATTTTTCTGAGGAGTTCTTGTAGCTACATAATGTATATTTATTCCATGATTCTCACAATATTCTTCAAAATCATTTGAGGTAAATTCTCCCCCATGGTCATATCTCAGGAACTTAATTCTCTTACTAGATTTATTTTCAACCATGGCCTTAAATGCTATAAAATTCTCAAACGACTTAGATTTATCTTTTAGAAAAGTAACCCATGTCATTCTAGAATAATCATCAATAAACAACATGAAATAACTATCATTATACATTCATTGAGTCCTAGTCCCACACAAAATAGTATGAACAAGTTCCAATAGTGTTGTAGTTGAGTACTCTGTTATGTTGAATGTAACTCTTGTATGCTTCCCATGTTGACATTGTTTGCAAAGTGAGTTTCCTAGTTTTGTGATATTTGGCATGTCTCTAACATATTTCTTAGAACTATTTGTACTAAATCATCAAAATTAATATGGCCCATTATTCTATGCCATTACCAACTTTCATATATTTTACCTATGTAGCAGTTTTTAATCTTTTAATGTCGTTGATAATATAAATATTATTAGTTTTCTTGCAAGCATCAACAACTACCATTCCTAATTTTTCCTTTCTAATATCACATCTTTCAGCATGAAATGTGATAGGATACCCTTGATCACTCATTTAGCTCATGCTCATAAGATTATGCTTTAATCCTTCAACATATAAATTTTTTTCATTTTTTGATCTTCCATTGTTAAGGTTGATAGTATCTCTACCTGATATCCATGCCATAACATTGTCTCCAAACTTCATAGTACCTCCATTCACTTCTTTCAAGGTAAGAAATTAACTTTTGTCTCCATTCATGTGGCTTGAGAAACCATTATCAATATACCACTTATTTCCTTCATTTTGTGAAAGAAATTCTATCTGAATAAGCATGGATTTTTCTTTATTATTTTCACACTCTGGCTTCTTCTTATAAACTCTTGCTAGTTCATCCTTCTGATTATCCATAGTTTCCCCATTCTTATTTTTCCTGACAGATTCCCTAAAAAAAACTCCTAAAAAAATGTGTTATATGCCCATAATTGTGGCATTTATGACATTCAATATTAAAATCCATCGAAGGAGCTAATGAATTATAGTCTCTATTTGAGGATACATGGGGAATTACATTTGCATTCTTCTTCCTTATAAAACATCTTGTATGAGTTTTATCAAATTTTTATCTAAGGAAAAACTAATTACATGAAACATAATAACTAGAAAAATCATTTTGAAACATAGTAATATAACACCTCCTTAGAGAAAAACCGTTTCTACATTTATTTGATCTATTTTTGGGAGGAATGTTGGTATTTTCATGAACATTAAACTATTTCTTATTAACACTTTCATTATCTCTAAGAGCATGTTCATAGCTTCTTTTTTTTGTCTATGGTTGACACCTTTGGTTTCTCTTTAGAATCATCTATAGTAGACTTCTTATTTTCTTCATAACCTATACTAGTTTTGTTGAATGATGACCAGTAACAATAAGCATATCATCCAACATATCAACGCTCTTTTCAAACTTGCGACATCTATTCAACTTAGTATTTGTTTTCTCAAACTCCTTTCTTAAGGAAAATTTTTTAGATTCAAGCTTCTCACAATTTTCTTCTTTTTGTTTCAGTTCGGTTCTTACATCATCATTCATCTTATTCATATATTTAAGTTGAACATTCATGCCAATGATGATATTATTAGATTCTTAAATATTTTGTGTCAACTTTGATTTGAGGCACCATATGCTTCTTCAAATTTCTGAAACTTAAATTTTTGTTTCAGATTATTCTTCTTTAGTATTTTTATCTCATTTAGGGCAAAAATGAGGTATTCTTCAATATTTAATTCACCTTTAACTTCAACATATTCTTCATCTTCTAAAACCATCTCTTCTTTGTAATATTTTATTTTTATTTCCATGAACAATGTGTAGACACCTAAAATCGGTATCTGTACCCTTGTCTGCCCACATGCACATATTTTGCTATGGTCCTAGCTAGGTCCCATTTAATTTAATACATCCCCCTTAAAATATTTATTAAAATTCCCTTAAGATCCAATCACACTTAAATCCTATTAATATTTATTAGTTCACATTAATTAATTAATTCCTTAATTAATTAATATCCACATCCAATATGCCCTAGTGGACTTGTTATTTAGGACGTTGTTATCCTAAATATAAATCCTTATGCTCTTTCTACCCATTTCTATCTTCTAACTACCCACGATTTATTCCAAAACAACCTAATCCCACACATAATCCTTAAAGCACTTTTCCCCACTTTAAAAACTTGAAATCACGTCTAAAACACAAAATCTAGCCCATTGGGGAAACTTTCCCCTTGGTTAGCGAAAACCCAACTCAAGCATCGTCGACCCTATAACACTAAGTTTAATCTTTCCATAATAATAAAAAATCATTAGATGCATGTTAATTTTTGAGCTTTCTCGCGACTTGTGAATTGAGTCTTGCGCCTAAGAATTCCTGTAACAATAACAAACATTCTGGACTTCCTTTGGATGTGCTTGCATTTCTCATAGTCATCCTTTATGAGATTTATTATAATATTTGTGTTTTTTATGCAATATTTGTCATATTATCTTCGTATTCCTTACATTTAATGTTTTGCTAGTTCATATCAACTTCTGCAGCACTCAAAGTTCTATTATAAACCTTCTTTTCTAGCCTCTTCACTTGCAGGTATCCCATTTCATCCTTTCTGACCTCGGCCTTAACTAACTTTGCTACAGTTTCCATCAACCTATCAGATCACCATTGACCTATCCTTCTACAACTATTATTTTAACCTCTAGATACCTATTATGTGTCAACCTTCATTCTGTTCCTACCCTAGCTTGCTAAACCACCATTCAGTCTCTCTGTTGCACTAAAATCAATCTATCTTCATCCCATTCACTGTCACTTCAACTTGGTCCTCGTCGCTTCACCCTAGTCACCGTCAACCAGGGTCCTGATTTCCAACCTATTCTTCTTAATCTATGTTTTATATCATTTTTAGGTTTCTTCTCCCTCAGATTCCTTCTACAGGTTGAATCCAGAATCTATAGGCTTCTATAGTTAGTAGATTGCATTCAAATATTTTTTGGCATGCTATTTCACTTGTTGTTTCAAATCCTCACTCCCAGGTCGCCGTTGACCTGCCTCTGTAAAGTCTGGGTCACCGTTGACCTAGACCAGTTTGTCTTATTTGTATGTTAATCAGCTTCAGCGAGGATCAATTACTTGGCACCCGTCCATCCACATCTATCACGCTTCTGAAGTACTATAAACCCTCCATGTTATGAATTTCTATTTTCTCTTAGTAGCTAGCTTATTAATTTTAGTACTAATGAAAAATCTTGGTCAACATTCTTGGCACACCTAACGGGACCACCCCTTAGGTGACCCCTTTTCATTTTGTTTCTATTTTCTTGCTTTTTTATGTCTTCTACTAACACTACACCATGAGGCCCTACTTCTTACTTGCTCATGTTGGTTTAGCTACTAGATTTCTCTTCGCTAAAGTTCAGATAAAATGGAAAATATTTATTCAGGTATTACTCATTTTTCATTATTTTCTCCTTTCTTCATTGTATTTCCCTTTCCTGTGTATTTCCTCATAGAAAGATCACACTTCAATTTGGTTTAAAAAAAACCTTTCTTCTCTGCATCCTTCTTTCTTACATAGTCTAAGTAGGGGTTAACATGTTGCATCTCTCAATCCTCACACACAACCTTAAAATCGTAATCAATCAACACATCTAAGCAACATCCTACCCAGTAGACTAGTTGGGATTTCACCACCCAATAGGAAAGATAAAATGGAAAATATTTATTCAAGTATTCCTCATTTTCCCTTATTTTCTCCTTTCTTCATTATATTTCCCTTTCCTGTGTATGTCCTCATCGAAAGATCACACTTCAATTTGGTTTTAAAATAACCTTTCTTCTCTACATCCTTCTTTCTTACATAGTCTAAGTAGGGGTTAACGTGTTGCATCTCTCAATCCTCACACACAACCTTAAACTCGTAAATCAATCAATACATCTACAAAACATCCTACCTAGTAGACTGGTTGGGATTTAACCACCCAATAGGAAAATACCTGAGACTCCCCCAGCCATAAAAATCCTGAAGTCCGATCTAGATTTCCTTCTCTTAGGTGCCTTGTTCTCCATCCCATTTTTATTTTTCCTACTTTCTTAAAATCCAGATAATGAAAAATTTGTTGTTAGACATGTTTTCTTATTTCATACCTAGTACTACCTTTTTTCAAAATCATACAATGCAACATTATGATATATCTAACAATACGACCACTTTATATGGTAATCTTAAGGTTCCATATTGGATCTCTCAACACTATAATGACCATGTTATCCAAATAGATCCTCCTTTTGAACCCAATTCTCTTATCTCCTATCAGCCCATCAACCCTCGATCAGTTACATCTCCACCTCATGTTCCTTTGGATACCCCTGAGCGTCCTTTTATCCCTATCTATGAATTCTTAAGTTTTATATCCCCTAAAACCTCTCAATCCTATCAACCCAATCAACAAAATGAGCCTATTCAATCTACATCTTCTCATATGAGCACTATCCTTACTTCAACTGGTATTACCAATAGAGTTCCCATCTAATTACCCTAATCCACCAAAATTCACACTTTTTGTGCGCCTCAACAACCAAATATTTTAATCCAACCCCAAACATACTATCCAACATCCCCTTTGGATTTAACACACCAAGCGTCTTTATATCCTTATCCATCCACTCCTTATGTTTTACAGCCAAGGCCATCCAACAATTCTCCTACAGCCGTATCAACCCTAAATATAATCACCACACTTATCACATCAACTACTACCACTCCTTAAATATCTTCCATGATCGATATCTCATCATTGTCTCCTTCTAGCCCTATATATGATTACTTTCGTTAAAAATCCATTTCTCAATCCTACCAATAAGTAAATCTTATTCCATAGCCATCACCTTATATCAATGACATCCCTACTCCATCTACCATGCATGTCCAACCTTTTCCATCTATTGAAATTCCCATGCCACAACAATCAAACCTTCCCATCTAATCCCAACCACCTTATTACAATCCCACAACTAATTCAATCTCCAATTCTTGGTATCTTCAGACAACCCTTCCCAAATCCACCATCAACCATTCCATATCTAATTTTCACATCTTACACATTCAATCCCTATGTGATTAATATGATGCATCAAAAACCTCCATCATTACCTATCTCATCACCTTCCCTTGTCTCAAACATTGTACCTATGGATCCTATAATAAGTACCCCCACATCCACATCAACCATGTCCACAATCATTACACCTATCCCATTAACTCCTATCACTTGTTCAACATATACATCCATCCCTACATTTACCATAACGACTCTGAATTTAGCTATAAACACATCTACAGCAAACACACCTACCACCACATTATTCACATCCCTAAATGATCCAATTAGACCCACCTCATTGTCATTACCAACTACATCCATATCTACTACATTGATAATCCAACTTATGTCTACCTTGATTTCTTCATTACATATACCGACACCGTTTCCTATGGCCACCTTACCCATCTCATCCCAATATACTACACTTAATCCCTTAATATCTAATGTTTCCACATCAACTGATCTAAAACCTCCACCACAATCTTCAAATCCACCAGTTGAATTTATAGTCATCCCTGCCAAGGGTAAAACTTCTTGATCAAAACCTAAGACTCTTGGTAGCCATCCCAAAAAGTCTCTTGTGCATCCTCGTAAGAAATTATATCTTACCTCCATCCTAGGAACATATTAATTTAATTAAGGGATAGTCCCTTCATATCAAACATCTCAGAATGATCAATCAAAATCGAAACAAACTAATCCCCTTCTCAAATTTGATTCAACTTCCAGGACGTCGAATTTACCTATCTGATCCACATCTACTCCTAATTCAAAGTTGAAACTTTATATCAAAACCCACAAGAGTTATCTTCCCCATGATACTTCAATTGGGTCATACGTGGATATTATTTGACATTTAACTTGAGTATCCACCATCACGCTTCCCCACATCAGATATTTTGATCCTCGTAGTAGGAAACCCTCATGGTTTAATCCCAATATTATTTTCACTTATCATGATGCTCCAAGCCATGACATTGAGTGTTGTAAGGAATTTCAAAAAAAATTCCATAACTTTATTTAGAGAGACGATTTTCTCATTTAGAGGAACCATTCTTTTCCATCCACCAATTTATCTACAACTAACCCAAATCCAATTCCTACATCCCCGTCCATCAAAATTACTAAATCTCCTCCTTCATCCATATCATCCCTTATCCCTTTTCCTAAAGAGGGTCCTCCATTTTTCATTGATACTGTGTGTCTTACCAATCACCCTTTTGATCCTTGACCCTTTATCCAATCCAAATTCAAGACAATCCCATCTAAACTCTTTTGGCATCCTTTAACTCATCCACATCTAAATTGTTCACAGTGATATAATCTCTTTTTCTATGGGAACATCCTCCCCTCTTCCTTGAGTGTCCCATCTTCATTAAATCATCTCTTATTCATAAAAATATCTCCCTTGACATTGGGGGGATTTACTTTTGGCATTATTCATATGATTTTATCCAACCCATCTCATCCAATTTTAAATCCAAACTCATCTTGTCCAAATCTATCACCTAACTTAAAGCCCACTTTTGTGGAAATATTTTTTTGTCCTTCCTTTGAGGGATTATCTATACTCTTATTCCAAATTCCACTTTTGTGGCCATACTCATCCCTCTCTCAAGGGGACCATTTATGTTCATCTTAAGCCCATTTTTGTGGCCATAGTTTTCCCCCCTTTTGGGGACCGTTTACCATTTATTCATAAGTACACCTTTGTGGCCATACTCATGCCTATCTCAGGGCACTGCATCTTCATCTTAAGTCCACCTTTGTGGCCATACATTTTCCTCTCTCAAGGCACCACATATTCGTTAAAATTATGAATTCCTAGCCTTCTGTTGGGAGACCATTTACTTCTCATATGAAGACCACGTTTGTGGCAATATTTTTCCTCCTTTAGGGGGAACATTTATTCTCATTCTAAGAAAAATTTTGTGACCATTCCCATCTCGTTAGGGACACATAAATTTTCTCATTTCCTTATTCTTAAGTTAGCACTTAGTTTACATATCCTCTCATATCCTGATTTATCCCCTCCATTTGTCTTAGATGCATATTTTCACTTCCTCAACAGGTAGTGCATAGTTTTATATTTGATTATCTATCCTATCATATATCATCTTTATAAACTCTCATCCTATCGTAACGTAACTTCAATGTTGGTGACCTCGGTCTCAACTAAAATCAGAATGTCACTACTCTATAAAGGAGCCAACATGGAAAATTTTCCCTCCCTTGATGGTAAACTAAAAGTGGAACCTCTTAATGCATTACAATTTCAACCATTATACTTCTAGCATATCTTCCAATGAGATCTTATTCACATCCTTAGATAATCCCTCCATCATTACCCTCTTCCATTTTTCATCGTAGTGATTTGGAATTATGTGGTCAACCATCATTTTCCTATATATGACCTTAAATATGAGCACCATGGATATCCTTGCAGAATATTCCTTATAGATAGGTTCTCCCATCTTGGTGAGAACTCCTCAATCATTACATCCATGACCCTCTCATTCACCTATTGGAACCATGTGAAAGGTCCAAGGGTGTCTCTTATACATTCATTGTACCCTCTTAAGTGGTATACTTAGCTATTCCTAGCTCTTCCCTATGTCAAAATAAAAACCAAAGGATGATCCAATCAAAATTCTAAGCACTCAAAACCATACTTTTACCTGGAAGGATAGTTGTTCACGAAAAAAAAAGAAATCGAAATCAAATCAAATAAATAGATTGATCCCTCGAAGAACGGCTATCATATATTTTATCTTTTTCCATCCATATTACATATGTATAAAGTAAGCCATACACTATAAGGATGTATACTCTTTTTATCATGAAATTGAAGGCTTCCCACATTGATCATCCTTCCATTTTATTAGCATCCTAATAAACCTTCCCACATTGATCAAATTTCTTCTAGCATTGCTCTTCTGCCTTTCCCCGAGCTAGGGAATAGATTTAGGGAACACCACTCACAAAGAAACATCTTCCCACATACAAGTTACATCTCAAATCCCTTTTTCATGTTGACATTATGTCTATGAATTCATTCCATTCCATGTCTCTTTATGATCTTTGATATAACTAACTATCATTGTTACATTCTAACATCATATTTTGGTCGCATGTGCTTTGTGTTATTTGGATCCCCTCTTATTTACCTCCAATATAATTAGAAGCATATTTTCTTTGTGTGTTACTTGATAAAACATAATTTCATTCGTACCTATAGGTCATCATCATCTAGTTTCATTCTTTTCTCAATCCTTTTTGTATCTATCTCGCATCCATGTTTCAACACTTTTTTCATTATCACTATCACCTATCAATCTATCTATCTATCTTAAACACGTCAACCTTTACTTATATTAAGAAATATTCACATCCATATTACTTTTTCATCTACATTACCATGGTAAAATTTAAAACTAACATGTGATCCTGATCCTCATTAATTATACAACAAATTCACATCATCAATCATCCATACATATACAAATTCAAAGTAGCTATACATAACCTTTCACATCGTTGTCATCACATATTCATGTCATCATCAATATAAATTAAATAATCAACATTACAAAATGAAAATATGTTAAATCACTAGAAAATCATATATATATATATATATATATATCAAAATCAAGTGTATCAATACATAATTTCCCTCTAACTAGGCTCTCTCAAAGCGGAGATATCGGTAAAAATAAAATAGTGAATGTCAGTGAGCCTAATATCCTACCCTTGTGAGGAAGATACCTCCATCTATATCTCAGCCTTGTCACCTCCATCTTGGCCCTCTCCTCAATGTGGCTGAGCCACACTCATTTTCATATTAGATGACCTAGCTCCACATGTTGGTCTCCTCTGTAGATTCTCCCAATATCATAGTGTCTTTGGAAGATTATTGATAACAATTCCCTCATAATACTTAGCCTCTACAGCTAATGGTTTGTATCTATCAATGGAAATCATACTAGGAGGTGCCATATCTCCTCCTCCCTGTAGTGCTACCTCTCCTCCACTTACAACCTTGACAACTAGTATGGTAGCCAGATCTCCATAATGGACCCTATAGGCCTCCCTTTTCCGGTGGTATCAGTCCTTATCCTACATAAATATGTCCCTCTCCTGGACCGCACTATATTTCTCAACCCTCATCTGGTCTAACTCGACACAAAGCCCTACTAACTCTGCAGTATCTCTAGCTCCTCCATCTCCACCTCCCGGAGCTGCATCTCCCCTAATCTCAATCTCTTCTACCTCCTCCTCTAGCCACCCTATCGACCCAAATTTTTGTCATCCAATCACTAAATCCCACTCTGACTCCTACCTTGTCATCATCTTCCCATGGTGCAACCTCCTCCTCTAGTGGATCTTCTATATCAGGTCTCAACAACTCCCTGTTTATCACCTCCCACTTATACAAAATAAGATCATGAGGTGTAGTATGGAAAAACCCAAAATGTCATTGCACTCGATCAAATTGAATGACCTCGATCATCTCAATCTATCTCCCCTAAACCCACTATTTCTTCTTCATCCCAGACAACTTTGCATCTACCCCAGGCCATGTGGTAAAGTTCCTATACAGCCGCCATCTAATATGATCAGTCCCTAACTATGAAAACTGATCAACATACCAATATAATCCTCTTTCCCCTGTCTCCTTGAGCCTGGTCTACCCTCTATCTCAAAAATCCCACCATCAGTTCTATATGGTCTCCTATGACCCATGGAAGCCCTAGTGATCGAATGATAATGATGTACTCGTAGGCCCAACACTGAAGAAATAATGATTCCTACCTTCCCCATACATTGATAGCTCATGGTACACCTGAGCTAGTAAGGAAGTCCCAAAAGAGAACATTATCTAGTGCTAAACTATATCTTCCACCACACTAGCTAGTGCCCATAGAAATAAATCTCCACCTAAGTCTAGAAAATCATAACAAGTTACTGTCATCATCACCAAGCAGATCAACTAGCTACGAGGTATACCTGCCTCATACCTCATCTCATATGAAAATTCCCGTGAAGAAAACCTGATGTGGGGTACATATGCTCCAAATAGTCATGTCAAAACTACTAGCTTAGTCTTAGATGTGATAGGAACTATCTTCCCCCCCTATATAGGAAATATCATAATCTTATACACATCCTCTAGGGTGATGGTCATCTCCCCTGTCTTGAACCAAAAGGTCCCCATTTGTTGGTCCCATCTCTACACCAAAGAAATCATCAATCTCACATCTCATGGGATCCTCTGATAATGCTTGAACCCACCTAACCCCACTACATCAAAGTGACCCCAATCGACATCTGTAACATCTCCTCTAATCTACTCATATAGGGTAGGCACTCGGTTTCTCAAATATAGGGTCACTCTGGCCTAAAATAAAAAACAAAACATGTAATTATCT
Organism: Taxus chinensis; assembly: GCA_019776745.2. Classification (NCBI taxonomy): domain Eukaryota; kingdom Viridiplantae; phylum Streptophyta; class Pinopsida; order Cupressales; family Taxaceae; genus Taxus; species Taxus chinensis. The sequence goes on along the minus strand of CM034156.1, from coordinate 113,120,387 downwards.
GATCAAAAACCCATAATCTAATCAAATTCATTAACTTTCATTAAACATCCAATTTAATCCTAAACATAGCCAATCCAACCCTAGTTGACATTGACCCAAGTCGGGTTGAGGTGTTTTACGTTTGATCACTGCGCCTTATGGCCTAGTCGAGATCAACCTGCCTTGGTCGCCACCAACCACCCCTGACATCATCCACTTTTTTTCTAAAAATTACAAAAAATTAAATAAATATAAAATTTAAACAAAAAACAAGCTTGATTTTTGTTATTCACTGTCCTACGCACCCTTTGGCATTTCCTTACAGCTCCTCCAGTCTCCATTTCTCAATTTTCTCTTTAACCGCTCTAATCTCTCTCATCAATTTTACGCTTGAAAATGATCATTATCAGCTAAACCCTGGGATTACATAGCCACTGACACCTAGTTGCCATCGACCCCTTTGGGTCATCGTCAATAGGCCATAGTTTTTGTTGACAGGCCTTGGTAGCCTTCATTTTGGCTTCCCCGATCCTTTTTTATGACCACTTCTTGGGCATTATTCAAAGTCCACCTGTGTGGCCATCTTTATTTTTCCTTTAAGGAATTTTGTTTCAATAATTTGATCCTATCCTTTGACGATCTCGAAGTCCACCTTTATGGTCATACTTATTCCCTCTTCAGGCATTTTATTTTTTACAATCCTATGCAATTTGTGCACAAATTCCACCTCATGGCCATACTTCTCTCCCCCTTGGGGCATAATTTTTCACTACTTACCTTTTCAGCCTTCTCTCATGTTTTGTGATAGGGCACCATTATTTTCATCCTCGTCCTTGGTGAATGTATAGGTTTTCACTCGATTCCTCATGTATGAAGGATTTCACATAATTTCCGCATTTAGTTGTGCATACTTTGATGTTTCCATATGACCCTGTGATCATTCCAACTTGCGTCTATTTGAGAGCTTTCCCATTGGATTCTCTCCTTTTTGTAGTGATTCTCACCCACCCAATGACCTGTAGAGAATTGTCTCATGTCTCCATTGAGACTACAATTGTCCCTCTACCCATGTGATATTGGAATTACCACCATAGTTTTTATTTTTATTACAATCCTTTTTACTTAGGGAATCTTGCCTTATGCTATCATTTTACCTGTCTTTCTTCACCCACATCACTTCATCATCTACCTTTTCCAAATGCGTCATCGATTTCATTTGGCATCATCAATCCCCCATTTAAGGGGGAGATCATAATCAATCTTCATATTACTCCTTATCTCTCACTGTTTTTTATGTCATGGATTGCTAGCGCAAACCAATTGACAAAAAGGGGAAAATGTAGACACCTAGAATTGGTACCCCTACCCTTGTCTGCTCACGTGCACATATTTTTCTATGGTCCTAGCTAGGTCCCCTTTTATTTAATATGTCCGCCTTAATATTTATTAAAATTCCCTTAAGATCCCATCACACTTAAATCCTATTAATCTTTATTAGTTCACATTAATTAAGAAATTCTTGTTAATTAATTAATTAATATCCACATCCACTATGCCCTAATGAAATTTCTATTTAGGATGCCTTTATCCTAAATATAAATCCCTAATTTTTTTCTACCCATTCCTATCTTCCAACTACCTATGATATATTCTCAAACAACCTAATCTAGCAAATAAGCTTTAAAGCAATTTTCCCCACCTTAAAAACCCAAAATCATGTAAAAATAGAAAAGCTATCTCATTGGGGAAACTTTCCCCGTGGTTGGAAGTGACCCAACCCAGTCACCATCGATCCTATAAAACTAAGTAAAATCTTTCCATAATAATCAGAAATCATTAGATACATGCAAATTTTGGATCTTTCTCGTGACTTATGAACTGAATCTCATACTTGAGCATTCCTGCAATAGTTATAGACCTCTTGGACCTCCTTTGGACATGTTTGCATCGCTCATGATCATCCTTCATGATATTTATCATCATATTTGTGTAGTTTATGCAATAATTATCATATTATCTTTGTATTTCTTGCATCTAATGTTTGTAGGTTCAGATCAGCTTCTGCAACACTCAGAGTTCTATTATCGACCTTATTTTCTAGCCTCTTCACTTGTAGGTCTCCCATTTCATCATTTTTGACCTCGTCCTTATCTAACTCTACTACAGTTGCCAAATATTGGAAATATCTAATCTTGATAGATAAGTTCCAACTTTATGGAATTCAACTTTATGTAAAAGTTATTCACATTTATTGTGAATATTAACTCCTCCAAAATATAAAAATATATTGTATAGAATATCTATAAAATATCAAGAGATATTATATAGAATATCTATAAATATCTGGAAATGTCCAAAAGATATAGAATATCTAATATAAGATATTATGTGATATTTTATTAGCTATAAGGTTGAAAAATTCTATAAATAATATGTTTCACTTTGTAATTCAACAAGCAAGAAAAACAAAAGAAAGGCACCAAAGTGTTCTAGAGTATTTTTAATACAAAGTTTATTTCTTATATTTCTCTTATGATTTTGTGTGTGTTCATAATATTGTTTATATTTGCATTATCTTATCACACACCCTTTAGGTTAGGACTTATAAATAATTCCTTCAAATTGGTATAAGAGGTAGGTTGAGATTATGTCATAAGTTTTTATTTCACTCTATTAGTATAGTTGAAAATGGTGGGTATGAGCAACAGTCTCACTCAATCCCAAATCCCCAGATTTAATGGGAAGAAATAATATTATTGGAGCATAAAAATGAGGACTTATTTTGTTGACTATATGTGTGAGAGCTAGTTGAGAATGGGTTTCCAGAACCTGTGGATCTTCAAGCACTTCAAGCACTGGCACAAGTAGATCAAGATTTGTTGAAGGAGAACAAATAGAAGGATGAAAAATTCTTGTTTCAAATTCAACAAGAAATTGACGAGTCCATCTTTCCACATCTTGAAACAATAACTAGATCAAAGAAGGCATGGGAAAGTCCTCAAATAACTTATTAAGGTACTAGTAAAGTAAAAATTACAAATTTACAAAATCTTAGGAGATATTTTGAAAATATTTGTATGAAAGATGTAGATTCAGTAGATTTATTTTTTACCCATGTGATGGGTGTATTAAATGAAATTAGGTTTCATGGTGAAACTTTATAGGATCAAAGGATTGTAGAGGAAATACTTAGAATTATGCCTAGTAAGTTTTATGTAATTGTTGTTGCAATAGAAAAATCAAAGAATTTAACCCAAATGTTTGTAGACGAATTAATGGGATATTTAATATTCCATGAGAAAAGATTGAATAGATTAGGTAGCTCATATCTTGAGAAAGCCTTCAAATCACAAGCTAAAATTAGTGGTAATAAAGCAAGAGGAAGATCAAGCTTCAACAGAGGTAGAGGATGAGAAAACACATCTTATGAAGGAGGAAGAAAAAATTCAAATTTATACACTGCAAGTGCTAACGGGCAAGAAAATAACCAAAATCACACTTATGGTATGAGGTATGACAAGTTGCATGTTCAATGCAATTACTATAAAAGGTATGGACAATATGCCAATGAATGTATCCAAAAAAAATAGTTTGATATGAGTAAATAGAATGCACATTTTTATGAAGAAACTAAGTCTTAAAGTTATAATAATGGTTCAATGTTCATTACAAGTAATGTTTCTCAAGATAGTGTAAAAGATATTTGGTTTCTAACTAGTGGATGTAGTAATCACATGACTGGATGTAAGGAAATGTTTGCAAACATAGATGAGTCAGTTACATCTGAAAGTAGTTTAGGAAATGGTAATAAAATTGTAGTTATGGGAAAAGGAACAAAAAATGTTGAAACTAGGAATGGTGAGAAAAAACACATTCCAGATGTGTATTATATTCCTAGTTTGAAACATAATCTAATGAGTATTGGGCAGTTAGTACAGATGGGATATAAAGTCTATTTTGAAAATGATGCATGTGTAATATTGGATGGAAATACAGATGAAAAATTGATAGAAAAGGTTGAGATGACATGAAACAAAATGTTTCCATTAACAAACCACCATGATTTTTCATCTACATATATTTATTCAGTAGCATTTAAAGTTTCTCTAAAAGATAAGACTTGGTTGTCGCATTTGAGATTTGGACACTTAAGTTTTAGTGGTTTAGATTTACAACAAAAGAAACATATGGTGAAGGGTTTTCCTTTGATAAGGACACCAAACAAGCCTTGAGAAATTTATATTCTAGGGAAGAAACACAGGGAAAAATTTCCTATTGGAAAGTCATATAGAGCTAGATCTCTTCTTGATATTGTCCATTTAGATCTAGGTGGATCTGTACAAACACCATCAATTGGAGGTAGCATGCATTTTCTGAATTTTATACATGATTTGAGTAGAAAAACTTGGGTTTATTTCTTGAAACATAAGTCAAAATTATTTAGTATATTCAAATAATTTAAGGCCATGGTTAAAAAGAAGAGTGGTTACTATATAAATGTGTTAATATCAGATAGAGGAGGAGAGTATGTTTCAAATGAGTTCTTAAATTTTTACAAATTTCATGGGATCAAGAAGCAATTTACGACAAGGAATACACCTCAATAGAATGGTGTGGCAAAAAGAAAGAATAGAAAAATTATGGAAATTTATAGAAGCATTGGCAACACAAAGGTCTCACTACAGGGACACCCCAAGGAAGACAATAAGCTTTAAGGAGATCTATGAACAATCTCAAGGTGATGAGAATGTTTATTTATATTATGATTTTGCATTATTTCCTCATGATGATCCTATATATTTTGAATATGCATTTAAAATGAAAAATGGGTAAAAGCTATGGATGAAGAAATTGATTCTATTGAAAAGAATCGTACATGGGATCTTGTGAGCCTTCCATAAGGAAAGAGTGTAATTGGCGTAAAGTGGGTCTATAAGAAAAAATTCAGTGTAGATGGAAGTTTTGAAAAACATAAAGCAAGGTTAGTTGCAAAGGGTTTCTCAAAAAAACCCAAAATTGATTATAAATAGACTTTTTCTCCAGTAGCTTGACTAGACACTATCAGAACTATTTTAGAAATAGAAACTCAAAAAAATTGGAAAGTCTATCAAATGGATGTCAAGTCTATATTTTTGAATGACATACTAAAAGAAGAATTTTATGTTTTACAACCACCTGGATATGAAATTTAAGGTCAATAACACAAGTTATATATATTGAAGAAATCCTTGTATGGTCTAAAACAAGCTCCGAGGGCATGGTATAACATGATTGATTCATATTTTTTGAGAAATGGATTTAGCAAAAGTAATAGTGAGCCAACACTATACATCAAGATTAATGATCAAGAATAAATTCTAATTGTATGTATATATCTTGATGATCTAATATACACAAGAGATTTGTCAATTGACTTGTTTAATATAACAATGAAGAAAGAGAAATGACAGATTTGGGTCTACTAAAATATTTTCTTGGCATAAAATTCAGTCAATTGAAAAAATGGAATTTTTATGTCAATAAAAAATATTCCAATGGTATTTTAAAAACATTTTGTATGATGAATTTAAGGCCAGAATTAACATTAGTTGCCACAGGATTGAAGCTAAGTAAAGTTGATAAAGGATGTAATATTAATCTAATTATGTACAAAAGACTTGTTCGTAGCCTGATGTATTTGACAGCTACAAGGCTTGATATCATTTATGTTGTGATTCTTATTTATAGGTTTATGGAATCCTCAAAGGATTCTCATTGGAAAGATGGAAAAATAATTTTAAGATATGTTAATGGAACAAAATATTTGTAGAAATTATATACATCTTATGATATTTCCAAGTTAGTTGGTTACACAAAAAATGAATTTACATGAAGCATAGATGACAGAAAGAGCACATCTGGTTATGTTTTCCATTTTGGTTCAGGTTCAGTTTCATGGGCTTCCAAGAAGTAACCTATTTTCACTCTCTCTTTGGCAGAAGCAAAATATGTGGTAGTCACAACATCAACATGTCAAGCAATATGTATGAGAAGTGTATTATCAGATCTAAAGAAATAACAAGAAGGAACAATGAATATATTTTGTGATAACAACTCAACTATTGCATTGTCAAACAATCACGTTTTTCACAAAAGGAGAAAGCATATTAATACTAGGTATCATTTTATTAGAGAGCTAGTCAACAATGGACAAATATTTTTGGAGTTTCGCAGGTTTGAAGACCAATATGCTGATATCTTCACCAAGCTTTTACCAAAAGACACATTTGAGCATATGAGAGATTTCTCAGGCATCATAGGTCCGTATTGCTCCAAAAATACATGAAGAATAGGGATTACGAGGGAGTGTTGGAAATATATAATCATGATTGATAAGTTTCAACTTTATGGAATTCAACTTTATGTAAACCTTATTCACATTTATTGTGAATATTAAATCCTCCAGAATATCAAAAGATATTGTATAAAATATCTGTAAAATATTGAGATATGTTATATAGAATATCTATAATTATTTGGAAATATCCAAAAGATATAACATATCTAATATAAGATATTATGTGATATTTTCTTATCTAGAAGGTTGGAAAACTTCTATAAATAAGAGGTTTCACTTTGTAATTCAATAAGCAAGGAAAACAAGAGAAAGGCGCCAAAGTACTCTCGAGTATTTTTAATAAAAAGTTTGTTTCTTATATTTCTCTTCTGAGTTTGTGTGTGTTCATAATATTGTTTCTATTTGCCTTATCTTAGCACACATCCTTTAGGTTAGGAGTTAGAAATAATTCCTTGAAATTGGTATAAGATGTAGATTTTTTATTGCACTCTACTGGTATAGTTGAAAATGCTGGGTATGAGAAACAGTCTCACTCAATCCCAAATCCCCATATTTAATGGGAAGAAATACTACTATTGGAGCATAAAAATGAGGACCTTATTTTGTTGACTAGATGTGTGAGACCTAGTTGAGAATGGGTTTCCAGAACCTACAGATCTTCAAGCATTTCAAGCACTAGCACAAGTAGATCTGAATTTGTTGAAGGAGAACAAATAGAAGAATACAAAATCCTTGTTTCAAATTCAAAAAGAAATGGACGAGTTTTCCTTTACACGTCATACAACATCAAATAGATCAAAACATGCATGGGAAGTATTCAAACAAATTATCAAGGTATTAGTAAAGTAAAAATTACAAAATTACAAAATCTTAGGAGATGTTTTGAAAATATTTGTATGAAGGAAGTAGATTCAGTAGATTTATTTTTTACCCATGTGATGGGTGTAGTAAATCAAATTAGGTTTCATTGTGAGAATTCAGAGGATCAGAGGATTGTAGAGAAAATACTTAGAAGTCTTCTTAGTAAGTTTGATGTAATTGTTATGACAATATAAAAATAAAATAATTTAACCCAAATTTTTGTAGGTGAATTAATGCGATTTTTAATATCCCATGAGAACAGATTGAATATATCAGGTAGCTCATCTCTTGGGAAAGCCTTCAAATCATAAGTTTCAATTGGTAGTAATAGAGCAAGAGGAAGATCAAGCTTCAACAGAAGGCAAAGGAAGATATTTCAAAAGAGGATCTAGAAGAGAAAACATGTCTTATGAAGGAGGAAGAACAAATTCAAATTTCTACACTACAAGTGCTAGAGGCCGAGGAAAAAAACAAAATCACACTTATGGTCTGAGGTATGAAAAGTTTCATGCTCAATGTAATTACTCTAAAATTTATAGACATTATGCCAATGAATGTAAGAAGAAACAATTTGATATGAGTAAAAAAAATGCACATTATTCTAAAGAAAATTGGTCTTAAAGTTCTAATAATAGTTCAATGTTCATTACATGTAATGTTGCTCAAGAAAGTGTAAAGGATATTTGGTTTCTAGATACTGGATGTAGTAATCACATGAATAGACGTAAGGAAATGTATGCATAAATAGATGAGTCAATTACATTTGAAATTAAGTCAGGAACTAATAATAAAGTTACAGTTATGGGAAAATGAACAGAAAAGATTAAACTAGGAAAGGTGAGAACAAACATATTCCAAATGTGTATTATATTCTTGGTTTGAAACATAATCTAATGAGTATTGGGTAGTTAGTACAAATGGGATATAAAGTCTATTTTGAACATGATGCATGTGTAATATTGGATGGAAATCCAGGTAACAAATTGATAGAAAAGGTTGAGATGATACGAAACAAAATGTTTCCATTAACAATCCAACATGATTTTTCACCTACAGAGATTTATTCAGTAGCATTTAAAGTTTCTCTACAAGATCAGAGTTGGTTGTGGCATTTGATATTTGGACACTTAAGTTTTAGTGGTTTATATTTACAGAAAAATAAGCATATGGTAAAGGGTTTTCCTTTGATACAGAAACCAGACAAGCCTTGTGAAAGTTATATTCAAGGGAAGAAACACAGGGAAAACTTTCCTATCGGAAAGTCATATAGAGCTAGATCTATTCTTGAGATTTTCCATTCATATCTATGTGTACCTATGAAAACACCATAAATTGGAGGAAGCATGTATTTTATGACTTTTATAGATGATTTGAGTAGAAAAAATTGGGTTTATTTCTTGAAGCATAAGTCATAAGTCCTTAGTGTATTTGAAGAATTTAAGGCCATGGTTGAAAAGAAGAGTGGTTACTATATAAATGTGTTAATATTAGATAGAGGAGGAGAGTATGTTTCAAATGAGTTCTTAAATGTTTACAAATTTCATGGAATTAAGAAGCAATTTACGACAAGGAATACACCTCAATAGAATGGTGTGGCAGAAAGAAAGAATAGAAAAATTACTAACATTTATAGAATTATGTTGAATGCCAAAAATTTACAAAATGGTTATTGGGCTGAAGCATTAGCTTGTGCAGTTTACATCTTGAACCAATGTCAAACAAAAATTGTGAAGGATAAAGATCCTCATGAAGTATGGAGTGGAAAGAAAAATAGTGTATCACATTTAAGAGTTTTTGGATGTGTAAATTATTCTCATATTCTAAATGATAGGAGGAATAAATTGGATGATAAAGGAGAAAGATGTATTTTTGTAGATTACAGTGAGTAATAAAAAGCCTATAAATTATACAACCCCATCACAAAGAATTCTATTATTATTAGAGATGTTGATTTCATTGAATAGAAAGCATGGGATGGTAGTATTTATAAGTTGGAAACTATCACTACATGAATAAATCGTCATGAGAATGAGTTTGATGAAAAGAAAACACAAAATGTTCATCTAACACCTCAAGGGATAAGTGCAGTGACACCTTCTTCAAATAGCACTTCAGTTTCAAAAAGCATCACAAGACGTATCTCAAGTGGATTTTCATCTCCTCCAAAAAATTTACATCCTCATGAAGCATCAAGGCATGGAGGTAATTCTTCACATTCAAAATATCACAACAGTGACATATCAGATCCATCATTGGCAACACAAAGGTCTCACTATAGGGACACCCCAAGGAAGATAAGAAGCCTCAGGGAGATCTATGAATAATCTCAAGGTGATGAGAATGTTGATTTATATTATGATTTTGAATTATTTCCCCATGATGATCCTATATATTTTGAAGATGCATTTAAAATGAAAAATGGGTAAAAGCTATGGATGAAGAAATTGATTCTATTGAAAAGAATCGTACATGGGATCTTGTGAGCCTTCCATAAGGAAAGAGTGTAATTGGCGTAAAGTGGGTATATAAGAACAAATTCAATGTAGATGGAAATTAAATAAAAATTTTGTTGTATGTTTACTTTCTATTTGTTGTCTGTCCCCTTTCTTTTTATTTTGTTCACCCCTGATCGCCCTTGTTTTTGACTCTCTATAACCCAATGGATAGGAAAATAAAAAATATGGGATTCTCTACCCTTAAGTTTCACTCAAAGATAGTCCCCAAAAAGAGCTAGTTGTTATCCTACAAAATAGACAAGGGAAATTTGTAGATAACTATACCAAAGTTTCTATTTTGGCCCCTAGGGAAGTTTGATAACGTTTGAAATAGCCCAAAACTCCCTTTCAAAAAATCAAGTTGTTTCATGACTTAGCCATTTTTAGCTAATCCTTCAGCGTAGAAATTTGTGTGTCGACATGACTAAAACTGCACCCTTTTACACTGGGCGCAATTTGACTCGTGTCTACATCAAGGAATTTTTTCCCCCCTTTTTAAGTCCTTTAGCGCTGAAATTATTGTGTTAACATCAAAAAACTTGCGCTAAGAATTTTCCTAAGAGTGATTTTCATTGCATTGACACTCCAGAAATTGTGCCGAAAGCGGTTGGTGAGGTCATACATGTCAATTTTTCTATAAATAGGAGTATGAAAAATGTCATTTTCACGAATTGGAAATTGTGAAAATTATTTTCTCTACATGTGTCAGCCATCCCTGTCAGCCCTCACGTGTCGTTTTCAAGCTTGTGGACCCCTGTGTTTTCTTTGTGCTTTATAAATCCAGGTAAGTGGCTCCTCTCCCAGTTGTGGTTTTTGTTTCGTTGTTTTAAGTGTTAGAGTCTGTGTCAATGGTTAAAATCTAAAGAACCTAATATATTCCCAACCCAACTGAAACCCTCTTTTCCTCTCCTTCTAAATCTATGAATTTGGAAGGCCCCTGTCGCTGAAATAAACCAAAAATCATTTGTCCCTGCTTGTTGCCTTGCCAAAAAAACCTCTCTTCCTTAGCATCTGACAAATCCAAGAAGATAAAAGTGAAAATCAAGAAGTTTTCCAAAAAACTGTTAACTATTAAAACACTAGCGCACTGTTTTTCCTTGCAACATCTTCCAAAGTTGTGCTTTGGCGCACTTTGCTTTCATGCAATGCGAACCTTTTTTACGCCCAACCAAAGAACACTCAACAGAAATTTCAAGAGGCAAGAGCGTAACTTCCACAACATCAACATAAAATGTTTTCTGTTACAAACCCATGCCTTGCGCTTGACCCTTTGGTGCCAAAATTTGAATGTTGACATCCATAAAAGTGCGCTAAGCCATAAAAAGCTCCTGCAGCATGCTGAAAACTTGCGCCTTGCGCCCTAAGGCTTAAAATTGCTTGTTCTTCCTTCCGCAAGCTAAACTTAACTGTTTTCTCACGCATTCGAAGGTGTTCTGTTATTCTTCAAATATTCATCATGAATAACATGATAGTTAACATGGCTCTTATGTGTTGGACCTTCTTGATACTTCTTACAGAACAATAGAATCCATTCTTGAGCTCACATATGTCTTCATCAAGCAAAAGACCAGCTAGAACTGCAGTAAAAGCTAAAGCTAAGCAATCAGAGCAAGAAATGTAGTACAAGTACCAGAAAGTCAGAATGCTAGACTCATATGCAGAGTGAGACCTTGACATCAGAGACTCTGAGCTGGGTCATATTGACATGGATGATTTTTGGGTAAGGACCACTAAGGTGAACAATAGCCCTTGTATGGATAAGTTAACATGCAGTGGATTGCACTTTGCAGCTGGGCTTCCAGTGAGTGCTGTGAATAATGAGTTCTTCATGTTGATTGCCTGATGTTATAACAAGAACACTAGATGTGTTAAATAGACCTCACGACTAGTCACTTTGAGATGATCCTGGGCATTCCTCATCACAGACAATATGTGGAAATAAGTATTGAAGACTGCAAGAAGGCATGGGATGATAACGAAAATTAGTGCATGTAGATGATGAATGAACTCTATTTAAAGAAAAAAAATCCATTGACCAGATGGCCACAAACCATCCACTGTAGTGATTTTAATGAAGAGTTGAGTGATACAATCACGTTCTTGAACAAAGTATTTGGGCTCCTTGATGCCCATTATTTCCATAAGTGGATGCTGAGATACTTAGAGAACATGAGAAATAATACACCTGATCAACACTTTGGCTGAGGTGAAATCATAAGTGACACCATCTCACAATAGCTTCAACAAGTTCTAACAACTAGGCAGTTCTACATGAACTCCTATGTTGTATACGCCACTGCTGCACAAAGGGATTTCGCAGGGTTAACTTGAAGTGGGGTATGGCCCCATGTCAAGATATATGAGTTCTACCTAGAGCTAAGGCTTAAAGCCAACATCTCTCAGTTCTCCAAAATAAATGATGCCTTCTTCTATGAGGTAATCTATTTGTTGAGGCCAAACATGAGGCAAAATTGAACCATCCTGAGTGTAATTACTACTACAAAGAAATAGGGAGCATTGTTCACACAATTCCCCACATTCACATACCTCAGAGCTACGCATTTTGAGGGAGAGCCCATGAAATTTCCAAGGTTTGTAGGGCCGAAACTGGTCCTCCTGGAATTGTCAAGGTAATTAATCACTTATCACGATAGGTGTATAAAGAGAAAGAAAGGAGGAACTCTATTCCCCCTTACAGTTGGCTGATACACCTGCCCTATAATTGCTAAAGCATGGGAGATGTACGCTGAGTTAGAGCTGCTGAATTTAAAGCACAACTTCCCAACGAGGCCAAACTTTGACTATCGGAGTTGTCTCGCAAAGGAAAAAATTGATCCCATCCATGTTCCCGAGATCGAGGACATTTGGATAGACCTAATCCATGAGATAGACATTAGGCGGAAGGATCACTCTCGACTGGCTCTGGAGGAAATCATCCAATATGGCATTGCATTTGTCCCAAAGAAATTTAAAGAGACTAATCAAGAAATTAATCAAGTTTACATTGACATAGATGGGGACAACTGGCCATTCGAGAAGATCGACAGAGCTAAAGCACCAAATACCATTCAAGAAAGGGTCAAACCCATATTACAGCGCACTAAAAATTGGTGCAATCATAATGACCTTACATACCTTAGAGTTGACTTCAAAACTTCTCGTTCAGGCAGTGCACCTCCAAGGCCGGTCAGTGTGCCAGAAGGAAAAGGAAAGGACAAGGTGGGGGAACCAAGTAGACAAGAGGAAACTCCTGAAGACCTTCTTCCTAATTCTAAGAAGAAAGTAGTCGACCTGGTGTCTCCAGGTGATGAAGAAATAGTAGATAATCCAATGGATACATCCACTCAAGATGATGTCATGACTGCAACTGCTGAGGTACCCAACGTTCCTTCTTCCACTCCTCCTCCTCCTCCTCCTATCATTCAACCATCTATTCCTATGGATGTGTCTTCTCCTCTCCCTTCCAACCTTTCATCTTCCACCTATTCCATCTTCTCCTCTCTCGCGGATCTGTCACCCAATATTTCCTCAATTCTAATGAAGATCCCTTTCATTTCCACGTCCTTCTCTTCTCCATTAGTAACTCCAAACCCCATAAGAATCAGTGCGTTGGAATCCCTGTCAATGCCACCACCGAGTGTTTAAACACACTTCCCTGAGGCCTCTACAATTGATGCCCCTCTCACTCCCATTTCTTATTTTTCATTTTCTCCCACTCCCATAAGTCTTGGTTGGATTTCTGACCATCTGAGCCAGAATAAGAGGAAATTTCCTATTATAGCCATGGATTTCTCCGTCATTCCGAAGAAGGGAACCAAGAAGCAGAAAGTGATAACTCACTTTTCTAAAGGAACTTTGGGGGAGAGAGTCATGGAGATAGCTTTCCTAGATCCCACCAAGAGAAAAGAAGATTTGTCTCCCACAGACTTCATAGTGACTCAAGTCACAATGGGGACCTCATCTGAAAGCTTGCAAGGGGAAGCCTTGTCTGTTATGGATGCTCTCTGCAAGAAGCTCCAAGAGGCAAAAGAGGAGAAAAGGATACTTAAAGAACAAAACAAACATCTCCTACAAGCATTGTAGAAAATGGGCAACGCTCCTCCAGTAACTACCGCCAAACCCATTCAAGTTCCCAGTCAGGAGAAAATGAATGAATATGTTAAGATTGGTGAACAAGGCATGGTAGTATCAGCCTGGATTGAAAAGATCCTCAGATATGGTAAGGAAGTACTTAGAAAATTCACATTGCTTTATCAGGATATAATCCAAGCAAATAAGGAGCTATAAACAGTAGTAGGTTCCCTATCCGAAGAGTTGGATAACACTAGGTTGCAGCGGGAAATGCTACGAGCAATGGTTAACTACTCAGCTGACGACCTATTGAATGTTGGCATTATCAATCACCTGCATACACATAAGAAGGCTCTCATTGCATTAGATTACTGGGTTGATCAGATAGAATATATCCTGGAGAGAATTGATAAAGCCAAGGATGAAGCCTTGGAAGCACGATATAACATGGAGGATACATTTACAAAAATGTCTCCAGGGATGCTCAGTGAATAGGGTTTCTCAAGGGAATAAAATTAAACATTCCAGGGTTTCAAGACTTCGTCACTCAAGGTTTGGTGCCAGAGGTCACTTTCGACTAAGAATCAATCAATAATCTCTTGGCCTGTCATGATTTCATTGACTTTTTGATCGATTCTTGGGAGAATTTCACTGAGTTACCTGACAAGCTCAAGGATGAGAAAGAAACCTGTGAATTCATTCATGACCATTTTAATGGTCCTGACCATGATCAACATCAAGCAATGATCAACAGGTTTTCTGAATATCGAGCACAGTGTCACCTCGAATCTTCTGATCAAAAGCAGGATACCAAGTTTGAGAAAAGAGATGACGAAGAGTAGTTTCTTCTTTCTGGGATGTGTTGATCATTTTTGTAAAATATTTTAAAAAAATTGTTGGCATACACGATGACCTCATCCATGTTGCACCATGGGATGTTGCCATCTGAAAACTTGCCCAAGTCAACTGTTGACTTTTTAGATATTTTCTATATATTTTCTGGATCTTTTGTAAATATCTTGTAAGATATTTTGTAAGTAGTGGGTTTGCTTTTATGTTATTTCCTCCTCTCCTTCTATAAATATTAGAATACTTGTTGTATTCCGGGTGAACATTTCTTTTATGAAAAGAGAAGTGAGGAGAGAAAGACTTTGTGTTTTCTTGCAATAGAAGAAATATTAATACACATATTTAGACTTTGTGCTTAATGTGCGTGTTATTTACATCAGATCTTTCTTAAGTTAGATCTATGTTTTTATTCTGTTAGATTCATTCCTACTATTGTCATATGTTCATCAGTGTTGCTTTAATTTTTTATGCAAGTAAGTTTGGCTCTGTTTACTACCGGCCCAAAGCATAAACCTTTTGACCTTTCCGTCTTGGAATTCATTTCTTTTCTTCCTTCAGATCTACCATCCTCCATTCCTTCCTTCCTACCTTTCTGTTCATAGTTGTAACCACCTCTACTGGGATGAGATCCCAAAGCCCCCTTGAAGTTAGAATAGTGTAGATTTTCACAGATTCCTGCTTGATAGATTAGCAATAAACCAGTTTCACTTCACTGTCTCAAAGAGGGGATTTTCCCTGCACACTGTTGCCCTATTTCCCCCATGACCTGCCTAACCGACAGATTTTCAGACCAATAGTTTTGGCGACTCTACTGGGGATAGAACTAAGGAAATAACTAAAAACTCTAAAAATCACTACTAGATTGAAAATTTTAGCCCTTTGTTAGAAATCAATTTTTTTTGCATAATTGATCAAAACTACTAATTTCCTTATGAAAATCCATAGATCTGGACTAGATAGAAAATTTTAGTTTGCTGAGTTTTTACAAAAACTTGTATATTTCAGTAGATCTGAGATTTTGACATTTCA
Source organism: Taxus chinensis (assembly GCA_019776745.2). Taxonomy (NCBI): domain Eukaryota; kingdom Viridiplantae; phylum Streptophyta; class Pinopsida; order Cupressales; family Taxaceae; genus Taxus; species Taxus chinensis. The sequence goes on along the minus strand of CM034156.1, from coordinate 113,104,766 downwards.
TGATATTTTCAAAACCTTGCAAAATTCAGGTCAAAGATCCATGAAAATCAGCCTGCTAAATTGACCCACTTTTTATCCTTAGTAATCTTTGTCAGAAAACCACAATCGGTTGTTATTAAAAAGGGTAAAATTAAATATTGAAAAAAGTACATGCTGCTGATTTTTTCCAGAAAAATCAGAAAATCAGAAAGTATAAACAAAAAGATTGTTGTAAATATGCTCCTAATTGTTGTAGATCTGAACGGATACACTGGTGGGTGAACAATTTACTTGTAGCAGAAGAGCTCGTGGAGAAGTTGATCCAATTTTTGATCTACTTCGAAGGGATAATTTCAGTATCACTCCAGCATGATTTGCATCACTGAGCTCAGCTGATCGATCAGCAAGAAGTGCCTCACCTCCACGAAAGAGCCAGATTTCACAGGGTGTCTCGACATCAACTTGCAGTGCTCTATTGCTAAGTGGAATCACACTCCCTACTCACGTTATTTTTCCTACTTTTCAAATGGCAGCAAATCTTCCTTTACCATGGGGAAACACCATGGGTCCTCTAAAAATTGCCACATCTAGTCAACCCCCTCCCTCATGGAAATCGAAAAAATTTCCTGAGATTTGATGGGAGCGGAAATCAAAGCACAAACACGCATATAACTGAGTTTATTATGTCATGTAGCATTCTAGATGTGACTCATGAAGACGTATCAGTACGTCTCTTTCTAGAGACCTTGCAAGGGCTTGCAGCAGAATGGTTCCAGCACTTACCAGCTGGATCCATCACTAATTGGACCACATTACGGACTGCATTTGAAGACATATACAAACCTTCAGAAGACACATTTACGTTATTGTCAAAAATCACTCACATGAAGAAGGAGACCAATGAAACCATGTGTAATTTCATCACCCGATTCAATTCACTGATCAACCATGCACCACTCGCCATGATGCCAACATTAGAGAATCAAAAGTGTTTCTTCTTGAATGCAATGAGTTTGAAAGTAAGTTTCTTACTTTTACAGGAACAAATACCCACCTTGGCTCTTGCTCAAGCTACGACCATTCAGATAGAAGACAACCTTCTTATATCCAGTGAGTTAAGATGGGAGCCGTCAAAATCAAAGGCCTCAACTTCTTCTCAGGCTACCTCATCAGATCCAGCATTCTAGAAGATGGTGAATGACTTGCTCTCATTAAAGAAGCAATTGACTCAAACATCATCTACTACTCTATACCGGGATATCCCACGGAGGAACTTCACTCCCAACAACACCGCCCAAAGGTGGCATTTGTCTGTTGCTTCTCCAAGATTAGTGATTGAATCCCCTCCAGTCAATGCTTTGGTTGAAATTGAAGAAGATGAGCCAAATTACAAAGAACCTTCGTCGCAAGGCGAAGATGATCAAGATGTCAGAAAACTAGCTGATGACTCTACTATTGGGTATATGGAATTCGAAGAGGAGGAATATGATGAAGAAGAGGGTACCCAAGGGTATGGGAGTGGATAATCATACATAGTTTTCACTCACTCACAAGGAAAAAAAGTAGAGGTTGCTGCTAAAAAACAAAAGTAAAAGGCTGTGGTAACTCCTCCTCCAACGATCGTTAAAAGAGGTAATCCCCTTCCTACTCAACCTCTTGTTAAACCTTTTGTAAAGAAATCTTTTCCTCCTGTTTCTCCTCTAATTCAGCCTTCCTCCAGTCCCATAAAGACCAGTAATCCTCCTCTACAAACACGAAACTAAGGACCCATTCCTTTGTTAGCACAACCCTTGGTTGCATTCGATATAGTTGATCACGCCAAAAAGACAAAGATCCAGATGTCTGAAGCTAAGTACCTTAAGTCTAACCCTAGAGCAGCTTATAAGATTAACTAAGTATATCCAAAGCTAGGCTGCCATCCCTCCTCCTATTTCCCCAAAAGGAATTCTTCCCATTCCTCCTACATCTCACATAAACGTTGCCTTGACTTCCGCATCAGGGAAAATTGAACCTTTTTACCTATCTCTCCTGATCAATGGTCATAAACTAAGTAACTATATAATTGATTCTGGAGCTTCTGACAATGTTATGCCAGCAAAGGTCACCCATGCTTTGGGCCTCACACTTACTAAACCTTTTGGCAGATGCTACTCCATGGAAACCAAGTAGGTACCATTGATCGGTCAGATCAAGGATGCATAGTTTGCATTCGCGGACATTTCCTGAGAAAAGGGTAAAAATGACTATTCTCATAGCTGATATTCCAGTAACATACGAGATATTGCTAGGGAGGAGCTTTTGTAAAGAAGTTGGTGGGGAAATTCATATGGACTAGTCCAAAGCTAGGATTCCTATTAAAGGAGTGATGTAAACATTGGAACCAAAGTCACAAAAGAAATATCTAGTCACCAAATCTGATGACCCCAAGCCTCAAATTATTTTCGAATCATTAGGGAGGAGACACTATTTCTTGTCCACCGACTCAGATAGAATGGAAGTTTTCATCCAAGAGGAGGATCTCAACAAAGTATGGACATTGAAGTTTGATGGCAATTGTGTGGCAAGTGGAAGCGGTGATGGAGTTGTTCTAATATCTCCTGAAGAGGAGATTTTCCCTTTTTCTTTCAAGTTATAGTTCTTCAATACGAATAAAACTGCCGAGTATGAATCCTTGTTACTTGGAATGCAAGCTGCAAAAGAGAAGGGAATCAAGAATCTGAGAGTGCAAGGTGATGCTGAGCTAATTATCAATCAGGTAAAAGGGATATATCAAGTAAAAAATGACCATCTCAGACACTACCGCAATGCCGTATGGGATAACATCAAAGAATTTGATGTTTTCTTGATTAAGGTAGTTCCGCAAGATCAGAATGACGTGGCTGATTCATTGGCCATCTCAGCCTCTCTCATGCTCCCTCACCCAGGGTTAAAAATGAATACATATACCATTGAAGTGGTTTTTCACCCAAGTGTGCCAGATAATTCACAACACTGGCAAGTGTTCAATGATGACAACCAACTTATCACTTTTTTGGAGAAAGCTGACAATTTCAAAGAACTTCATTTCGATGGATCAACTTCTACGTGTCGTGAGTCTCTCACAGGTCAAGCACATGAATCTGAAAAAGATATGGTGATACAACTCAAAGGAAATAAGATTCTGAAAGGTTTGGTTTCCTTAGAATGATTATTTGATAATCATGACCATTTTGTTAAAAAAAAGTGACAGGATGATCCTTGCTCTTCTCCGGAAACTGAATCCATCAATCTAGATACTGCGAAACATCCTCGTTATGTGAATATCGGGAAGTGTTGTATGCTCGAGGAAAAGAGAAAATTCATTAAGTTGTTGAAAAAGTACATGGATGTGTTGGCATGGTCTTATGCTGATCTAAAGTCATTCAAGCCAAAGGACATTCAGCATGACATTCCACTCAAGGATGATGTCAAGCCTTTCCGTCAAAAGCAAAGGCATTACAACCCCAAAATCTCAGGTACCATCCAAGCTGAAATTTAGAAGATGTTGGATGCAAGAATTATTTTTCCAATTCATCACAGTACCTGGTTTGTAAATATTGTGCCTGTGTGGAAGAAGAATGGCGAGATACACATATGCATGGACTTTCGCAACTTGAACCAGTCATCCTTAAAAGATAACTATCCACTGCCGATAATGGATCAAGTGCTACAGGTAGTAACCGGTTCAGAAATGTTGTCTATGCTTGATGGTTTTTCAGGTTACAATCAAATTGAAGTCACGCCTGAAGACCAGTTCAAGACAACATTCACCACTCCTTGGGGTACCTTCGCCTACAATAGAATTCCGTTCGGTTTGATCAACGCCAGTGCCACCTTCCAACGAGCAATGGACTTTACATTTAAAGGTATGATGGGAAAATTCATCGTGGTTTACATAGATGACCTGACCGTGTTCTCCAAAAGATGAAGTGATCACTATCGATCATTTGGAACAAGTCTTGATCAGATGCCGAGAGCACGGAATCTCGCTAAATCCCAAGAAGTTAGTTTTTGGGGTCACCGAAGGAAAGCTGCTGGGACATGTCATCAGTAGAGAAGGAACTAAGATAGATGTCAAAAGAGTCAAGGCTATTCAGAGCCTTACTCTACCTATAAGAAAGACTGGTCGTTCACTCTTTCTTCGAAAAGGTAAATTTTCTTAGACGCTTTGTTCCTGATTTTGTTGAGAAGACTCGTCATATATCTAATATGATGAAAGGGTCCCAAACATTCCAATGGAGTGAGGAAGGAAAGACATCATTCAAAGACGTAAAAACCTCCATCACTCATGCTCCTATTCTAGTGTGTCCTAACTTCAACAAAGACTTCATCATGTACAATTATGCCTTTGTGCATATTGTATCAGTTATCTTGATGCAAAATAACTCCAAAGATATTGAATCCCCGATTGCTTTCATGAGCTCTTCTCTTAAGCCTCATGAACTAAAGATGTCACAATTAGAAAAGCATGCCTTTTCCATGGTAAAAGTAGTCAAGAACTTCCGCTACTATATTCTGAATTCTCATACAATAGTATTGGTTCCTGACATGGTTGTTAAGTCTATCCTGACTCAACAGGAGTTAGGGAGCTTACGAGGAAATTGGATCGCAAAGGTCCAAGAATACGATCTAGACATCAAACCAACCAAGTTGGTAAGAGGTAAGGGCCTGTGTCAGCTGATGGCTGAAAATAAAGACTCTGAGGTACCTGAAGAGAAAGTTGATCACATTGATGGAGAACAAAATGAACTGGAGAAAGTGGATTCTTTGCCCATGGTTCTATTCGTCGCCACCAATGACGAATGGTATTCTGACATCACGTTCTTTCTCACCTATGGAGAGTGCCCAACTCACCTAACCACAAAGGAAAGGTGAACGGTGAAGCTCAGAGCTGCAAGATATGTCATATGGGATGATGGATTGTACAAACATGGAATTGACGACATTTTTCTACGGTGTGTTAACAAGCCAAAATAGGTAAAATTGTTGGAAAGTTTTCAACTCAGCCTGTGGTGGTCACTTCTCCTCATCCATGACAGCACATAAAATCATTCAGGCCAGGTACTACTGGCCAACGCTATTTTAGGATATAGCCACCTGGGTAGCGAAATGTGAACTTTGCCAATAGTTCGTTGGCAAACCAAAGCTGGCTGTGTTTCCCCTTAGACCCGTCATCATTGACGAACCATTCAGGAAATGGGGAATTGATTTCATTGGAGCACTCAATCCTCAATCAAGTGTTGGACATAGTTACGTCCTAACAGCAACGGATTACTTCACGAAATGGGTGGAGGCCATACCTGTCAAGCATGCCACTTCTGAAGTTGTTTGCAACTTTATCAAGGAGAATATTATTGTGAGATTTGGCATTCCACACAAAATCATTGTTGAAAATGCTTCCAACTTCTCTTCATGGGAAGTTATTGGTTTTTTTTATGGATACAAGATAACCTTGGCTCATGCCTCTGATTATTATCCTCAAGGAAATGGTCAGGTAGAATCCAACAACAAGAACCTGGTAACTATCATACGGAAGCTAGTTGATGAAAACCAGTGGTCCTGGCACAAATCATTGTATGATGCTTTATGGGTGGATCGTATCACTCCAAAGAGGTCTCTTGGCATGTCACCTTTCCAGGTGTTATATGGGATCGATGCTGAAATCCCTATCTCCATAGAACTTCCTACTCTGCGCTTGGCTCAAGCAATTGAAGATGAAACTTTTCAGAATTCTCTTGAAAAGAGGATTATGTACCTGACAGAACTTGAAGAAAAGTGAGTGAAAGTGGTCGACAAGATCACTAAACATCAGAATCAAGTTAAGAGGTTGTTTGACAAGAAAGCTAAGTAGAGAGATTTTCAAGTGGGAGATCTTGTTCTTCTGTGGGACAAATGAAGAGAACCAAAAGGTATGCATGGAAAGTTTGACTCTCTTTGGAGAGGGCCATACAAAATCAAGTAGCTCAATGGAGAGAATAGTTTCTATCTCTCATATCTAGATGGAACTGAGCTCCCGCTTCCCTATAGCGGGTAACACCTGAAGATCTTCAAGAAGTAGAGCTTGCTCTCTTCTTTGTACAATTTTCTTGTTCATTTTCTTTTTTTTTCGTTGTGTGTTTGCTTTCTATTTGTTGTGTGTTCCCTTTCTTTTTCTTTTGTTCGCCCCTTGGTCGCCCTTGTTTTTGACTCTCTGTAACCCAATGGATAGGCACATAAAAAATCTGGGATTCTCTACCCTTAAGTTTCACTCAAAGATAGTCCCCAGAAAGAGCCAGCTGTTATCCTGCAAAATTGACAAGGGAAATTTGCAGATAACTATACCAAAGTTTCTATTTTGGCCCCTAGGGAAGTTTGATAACATTCGAAATAGCCCAAAACTCCCTTTCAAAAAATCAAGTTGTTTCAGGACTTAGCTATTTTTAGCTAATCCTTCGGCGTAGAAAGTTGTGTGTCGACATGACTAAAACTGCACCCTTTTACACTGGGCGCAATTTTACTCGTGTCGACATCAAGGAATTTGTGCCCCCCCTTTTAAGTCCTTTAGCGCTGAAATTATTGTGTTAACATCAAAAAACTTGCGCTATGTATTTTCCTAAGCATGATTTTCATTGTGTTGACACTCTGGAAATCGTGCCAAAAGTGGTTGGTGAGGTCATAAATGCCAATTTTTCTATAAATAGGAGTCTGACAAATGTCATTTTCATGAATTGGAAATTGTGAAAAGTATTTTCTCTGCACGTGTCAGCCATCCCTGTCAGCCCTCACGTGCCATTTTCGAGCTTGTGGACCCCTACGTTTTTCTTCGTGTTTTATAAATCTGGGTAAGTGGCTCCTCTCCCAGTTGTGGTTTTTGTTTCGTTGTGTTAAGTGTTAGAGTCTGTGTCAATGGTTAAAATCTAAAGAACCTAATATATTCCCAACCTAACTGAAACCCTCTTTTCCTCTCCTTCCAGATCTGCAAATCTGGAAGGCCCCTACCGCTGAAATAAACCAAAAATCATCTGTCCCTGCTTGTTGCCTTGCCAAAAAACCTCTCTTCCTTGCCATTCTGACAAATCCAAGAAGAGAAAAGTGAAAATCAAGAAGTTTTCCAAAAAATGTTAACTGTTAAAACCCTAGTGCACTGTTTTTCCTTGCAACATCTTCCAAAGTTGTGCTTTGGTGCACTTTGCATTCATGCAACACGAACCTTTTTTGCACCCAACCAAAGAACACTCAGTAGAAATTTCAAGAGGCACAAGAGCAACTTCCACAACATCAACATAAAATGTTGTCTGATGTAGACCCGCGCCCTGTGCTTTACCCTTTGGTGCCAAAATTTGCATGTTGACATCCATAAAAGTGCGCTAAGCCATAAAAAGCTCCTGTAGCCTATTGAAAACTTGTGCCTTGTGCCCTAAGGCTTAAAATTGCTCGTTCTTCCTTCCGCAAGCTAAACTTAACTATTTTCTCACACATTCGAAGGTGTTCTGTTATTCTTCAAATTTTCATCATGAATAACATGACAGTTGACATGGCTCTTCTGTGTTGGACCTTCTTGATACTTCTTGCAGAACAACAACATCCATTCTTGAGCTCACATATGTCTTCATCAAGCAAAAGACCAGCTAGGACTGTAGTAAAAGCTAAAGCTAAGTAGTCAGAGCAAGAAATGAAGTACAAGTACATGAAAGTCAGAATGCCAGACTCATATGCAGAGTGTGACCTTGACATCAGAGACTCTGAGCTGGGACATATTGACATGGATGATTTATGGGTAAGGACCACCAAGGCGAACAATGGCCCGTGGATGAATAAATTAATAGGCAGTGGATTGCACTTTGCAGCTGGGCTTTCGGTGAGTGCCGTGAATAATGAGTTCATCATGTTGATTGCCCGATGTTATAACAAGAACACTAGATGTGTTGAAAATAAAGAACACGAGACAATCGTAAACCTCACAGCTCATCACTTTGAGATGATCCTGGGCATTCCTCATCACAGGAAATATGTGGAAATAAGTATTGAAGACTGCAGGAAGGCATGGGATGATAACAAAAATCAGTGCATGCAGATGATGAATGAACCCTATTTAAAGAACAAATTTGTTGACCAGATGGCCACAAACCATCCACCGTAGTGATTTTAATGAAGAGTTGAGTGATACAATCACGTTCTTAAACAGAGTATTTGGGCTCCCTGATGCCCATTATTTCCATAAGTGGATGCTGAGATACTTGGAGAACATGAGCAAGAATGCACCTGATCAACGCTTTGGCTGGGGTGAAATCATAAGTGACACCATCTCACAGTAGCTTCAACAAGTTCTAACAACTGGGCAGTTCTACATGAACTCCTACATTGTATACGCCACTGCTGCAGAAAGGGATTTTGCAGGGTTAACTCGAAATGGGGTATGGCCCCAAGTCAAGATATACGAGTTCTACCCAAAGCTAAGGCTCGAAGCCAGCATCTCCTAGTTCTCCAAAATAAATGATGCCTTCTTCTATGAGGTAATCTATTTGTTGAGGTCAAACATGAGGCATAATCGAACTAGCTCGAGTGTAATTACTGCTACAAAGAAATGGGGAGCATTGTTCACACAATTCCCCACATTCACATATCTCAGAGCTGTGAATTTTGAGGGAGAGCCCACAAAACTACCAAGGTTTGCAGGGCAGAAGCTGGTCCTCCTTGGAATTGTCAAGGAAGTTGATCACTTATCACAATAGGTGTATGAAGAGAAAGAAAGGAGGAACTCCATTCTCCCTTACAGTTGGCCTACACACCTACCCTATAATTGATAAAGCATGGGAGATGTATGCTGAGTTAGAGCTGCTGAATTTAAAGCACAACTTCCCAGCAAGGCCAACCTTTGACTGCCGGAGTTGCCTCCCAAAGGCAAAAATTGATCCCATCCATGTTCCCGAGATTGAGGACATTTGGATAGACCTAACCCATGAGATAGACATTAGGCGGAAGGATCACTCCCGGCTGGCTCTAGAGGAAATCATCCACTATGGCATTGCCATTGTCCCAAATAAATTCAAAGAGACTGATCAAGAAATTGATCAAGTTTACATTGACACAGATGGGGACAACTGGCCATTCGAGAAGATCGACAAAGCTAAAGCGCCAAAGACCATTCAAGAAAGGGTCAAACCCATATTGTAGCACACCAAACATTGGTGCAATTAGAATGGCCTTACATACCTCGGAGTTGACTTCACAACTTCTCCTTCAGGTAGTGCACCTCCAAGGCTGGTCCGTGTGCCGAAAGGAAAAGGAAAGGACAAGGTGGGAGAACCAAGCAGACAAGAGGAAACTCCTGAAGACCTTCCTCCTACTTATGAGAAGCAAGTAGTCGACCTGGTGTCTCCAGGTGATGAAGAAACAAATAGATATTCCAATGGATATGTCCACCCAAGATGATGTCATGAATGCAACTACTGAGGTACCCAGCATTCCTTCTTCCACTCCTCCTCCTCCTCCTGTCATTCAAGCATCTATTCCTATGGATGTGTCTTCTCCTCTCCCTTCCTCCCTTTCATCTCCCACCTCTTCCATCTTCTCCTCTCTCGTGGATCTGTCACCCAATATTTCCTCAATCCTGATGAAGATCCCTTCCATTTCCACATCCTTCTCTTCTCCGTTAGTAACTCCAAACCCCATAAGCATCGGTGCATTGGACTCCCTATCAATGCCACCACCGAGTGTTTCAACACACTTCCCTGAGGCCTCTACAGTTGCTCCCCCTCTCACTCCCATTTCTTCTTCTTCCTCCGCTCCCACTCCCATAAGTCCTGGTTGGATTTTTGACCATCTGAGCTAGAATAAGAGGAAAGTTCCCATTGCAGCCATGGATTTCTCTGTCATTCCGAAGAAGGGAACCAAGAAGCAAAAAGTGATCAGTTGCTTTTCTAAAGGCACTTCGGGGAGAGAGTCATGGAGATAGCTTTCCTAGATCCCACCAAGAGAAAAGAAGATCTATCTCCCACAGACTTCACGGTGACTCAAGTCACAATGGGGACCTCGTCTGAAAGCCTGCAAGGGGAAGCCTTGTCTGCTGTGGATGCTCTCTGCAAGAATCTCCAGGAGGAAAAAGAGGAGAAAAGGATACTTAAAGAACAAAATAAACATCTCCTACAAGCATTGCAAAAAATGGGCAACGCTCCTCCAGTAACTGCCACCGAACCCATTCAAGTTCCCAGTCAGGAGAAAATGAATGAATATGTTAAGATTGGTGAACAAGGCATGACAGTATCAGCCTGGATTGAACGGATCCTCAGAGATGGTAAGGAAGTACTTAGAAAATTCACATTGCTTTATCAAGATATAATCCAAGCAAATAGGGAGCTACAAGCAGTAGCAGGTTCCCTATCCGAAGAGTTGGATAACCCCAGGTTGTAGCGGGAAATGCTACGAGAAATGGTTAACTACTCAGCTGATGACCTATTGAATGTTCGGTGTTATCAATCACCCACATGCACATAAGAAGGCTCTCACTGCATTAGATTACTAGGTTGATCAGATAGAATATATCCTGGAGAGAATCGATAAAGCCAAGGATGAAGCCCTGGAAGCACGATACAACATGGAGGATACAGTTGTAAAAATGGCTCCAGGGATGCTCAGTGAATCAGATTACTTGAGGGAAGCAGATGACACATTCCAGCATTTCAAGACTATCGTCACTCAAGGTTTGGTGCTAGAGGTCACTTTCGACCGAGAATCAATCAATAACCTCTTGGCCTGCCGCGATTTCATTGGCTTTTTTATCGATGCTTGTGAGAATTTCACCGAGTTACCTGACAAGTTCAAGGATGAGAAAGAAACCTGTGAAGTCATTCGTGACCATTTTAATGGTCCCGACCATGATCAACATCAAGCAATGATCAACAGGTTTTCTGAATATCGAGCGCAGTGTCACCTTGAATCTCCTGATCAAAAGCAGGATACCAAGTTTGAGCAAAGAGATGACGAAGAGTAGTTTCTTCTTTCTGGGATGTGTTGATCATTTTTGTAAAATATTTAAAAAAATTTGTTGGCATACACGATGACCTCATCCATGTTGCACCATGGGATGTTGCCATCCAAAAACTTGCCCAAGTCAACTGTTGAATTTTTAGATATTTTCTAGATCTTTTGTAAATATCTTGTAAGATATTTTGTAAGTAGTGGGTTTGCTTTTGTCTTCTTTCCTCCTCTCCTTCTATAAATACTAGAATACTTGTTGTATTCCAGGTGAACATTTTTGTATAAAAAAGAGAAGTGAGGAGAGAAAGACTTTGTGTTTTCTTGCAACAGAAGAAATATTAATACACATATTCAGACTTTGTGCTTAATGTGCGTGTTATTTGCATCAGATCTTTCTTAAGTTAGATCTATGTTTTTATTCTGTTAGATTCATTCCTACTATTGTCATATGTTCATCAAGTATTGCTTTAATTGTTTATGCAAGTAAGTTTGGCTCTGTTTACTACTGACCCAAAGTATACACCTCCTGACCTTTCTATCTTGGAATTCATTTCTTTTCTTCCTTCAAATCTACCATCCTCCGTTCCTTCCTTCCTACCTTTCTATTCGTAGTTGTAACCACCTCTACTGGGATGAGATCCCAAACCCCCCTTGAAGTTAGAATAGTGTAGATTTGCACAGATTCCTGCTTGATAGATTAGCAATAAACCAGTTTCACTTCACTATCTCGAAGAGGGGCTTTGCCCTGCACACTGTTGGCTTATTTGCCCCATAACCTGCCTAACCGATAGATTTTCAGACCAACATATTCATATTCCTATGATGCACGTCTTCTGTATAGAGCTTGTTGGTGTGTATTATTTTCCACATCATTAGGTGAGTCATATCACTTAGGTGATATTGTAGGTCCATGTGTCATTTAGGGGTCATTATGAGATTCTCTTATGCGTCAATGTGTCAAATGCATAATTGGGAGTTACACTTCTATTTTGGGAATGTAACTCCCCCTCGTTACTTGAGTTGTGATGATTGCAACACTAGGGATTACTCAACACCTCCTATATGTACACCCCATTTGATATATGAGATAGAGGAGAGTTTTGTGGCTTATCGAGGTTCTACCCATTTGTCAAATCTTTGCATGCACATTCGGTTAATGCTCGCTCCTCCCGAGATCTCTTCACACTTTCGTTCACACGTCTGTTGATGTGCATGTCATCCCTCGTGATCCTCACTTGTGGTTTTTAAACCCAATTACAGAGCTAAGAAGAGGTAAGAGAATCCTATAAGTGAATTGGAATACTGCTCAACAACATGTATTCACGTGAATCAAAGGTACCTCAACAAACAACCTACACATTCATATCTCTATTCTTTGCCTATACTATAGACCTAGGAATTCTGTAGACAAACTACAAGTTTTCTTATCATCAATCTGAAGATCTCAGTAGTAATATATGCTCACAAAGAATCTTACTCCCATGTAGTATTGTTATCATCATTCCAAGATGAAGTTGGAGGTCATGTTGGAATAAGGCCTAAGTAGCATGCGTTTACAAGAGTGAACGGTACCTTGCAAACTAAATGCACAAGCATATATTTATGCTTTGTAGACTCCTGGGAATCCTCTAGATGAGCTTTAAGGTCTGTCCATTCCATCCACTTCCCAAATCTGTACAAGTCATGAAATATGTTAATTCCTTTCTCAAACCAAAGGAGGGAAAAGCAGCCTCTCGTCAAGGCCTAGGATTTCTTTGAATGTTTGATAGAATGCCTCAAAAATTAATACCAGTATAGACAACAACACTGAGTCCAGAATTGCTTGTGGTATTACTATTAGCAGGGACATCTAACAATTTTTTAAGGATTCACAAATTGGGAAATCGACAGAGGCAGACAACACCTTCAGAATTATACTCTGTTTAGGAGTTATATACTATTTGATAACCTGAGAAATTTGGTCATAAATGTCTTGCGGCTGGCCATGTACAGGCACCCTAGTGATGCATGGAAAATCCACCATTGTGAGATCTAGAATGTTGGATTTTCTCGCGTTCAGTGTAATTGGGGTGTGACTGATACCCTTCCTGGCTCCTGTAATTTCATCTGTAGGGCATTTAGATCTTTTGTAATTTTTTACTCAAAATTTTTATTCTTGGGGTTGATTTTACAGACATCTACTGGGATTCATCTCTCTATCAGTAAGTGGTTATTGAGTTAATACTAGAAAGATCACCATACAATTTCTTTGGTTATGTCAATAGGCCTGAATTATTTACACAATGGTTGCTCTCAATTTTTTTGTATCCTTCATTCCTTCTCCCAATAGCAATATTCTTTAGTTTGGCACAGACATGTAGGATGCTGAAAACAATTGTGGAATTTGGCTTTAAATTTTCCAATTAATGCATTTTCTTGATAGTTTGTAAAGTATTTTCAAAAAATCCATTTAGTACACATCATGTAATCAAGCTATCAATGAGAACACATATCTTTGAGGCATTCTGTCAAACAATTCACTTGCATTGTCTACACTTCCACATTTTGCATACATGTCTACCATGGCTGTTATAACTACAACATCTAAAAAAATCTTGTTATCTTTAATACTTTTATGGATTTCCATACCCTGTTCCAAAGATACCATTCTGGAACAAGATGGGTGTATGCTAGAGTACATGATTTTTTAAGGAGACAAATCACATCCACAGACATAGGAGATCTGTGCAAATTTGGAAAATATAGGGAAAGGTTCGAGGAGAAGGAAATATTTTCATAGAGTTGTTTGGAGGTAGCCTCTTAGAGAGGGGGCCCTTTGAGCCAATTCATAGTATCCCAAAAGTCATTCTCATCCTTTATAATTAGTCTAGTATAGGGAGTTACGAAAGTATTTATGAGCGTTGTATACATTCTGAACTGAGATTGAGACCACTTATAGAAAGATTTACAATTTTTCCATTCTATCCACTTTCCAAATATATAAAAGATATGAAATATTTTAATTCCATTTTCAAACCAAAAGAGGGTAGAACAACCTCTTATCAAGGCAACGATCTTGTCTATATTTTAGATTCGACAAAATAAATTTGTATGCTTGGCACCTAGTGTCAAAGGAAGAGAAGATAGGTTACCCGACTTGTTCATACGCCTTCCAAATCAACTGAAAAATAAGGACCAATGAGGAGAAAAAAGAAAGCCACCAATCAGTAAGTCTAAACAAAGTTTTTGAGACCTTAGGAAGTCCAAAATAGGCCAACAAGTAAAACCATCCAATTATTGTTTTGGAAAAGTAGAAGTCTCAGAGCCAAGTCAAAAGAATTCCCAAAGTCTACAAAGCAAGAAATGCCTTTGTAAGACTCCTGAAAAGTTTCCTATGGCCGAAATTTTAAAAAATGTACTCAATAGTTTGGAAATCTCTCCTAGAGTACCTGCTCCCTTGCTACATGATTACCACTCTCCAAATACACAAACAAATTTCATGTCCTATGTAGTGGCATAGATTTTGGCAATTGTATGCCCAATCATAATTATTCCAATAGGTGTTATTTACACACAGGATTGACCTGCACTGTGCAATCATTTTTTTTGCAATGAACCCAACTTGTTTGACCTTTCCAAACTCATATTTTCATCATATACAGATGTAAGTGGTACATCAACCACCTACCTGCATGTGATGATAATCAAATTGGTTTCATGTTACCATGGGTTTTTTAGCATCGCATTCTTCTTAACCACCAACAAACATACAAATCAGGGCATTCAAAAAAACCATACTAGATAGTGCATTCAATAACACATAGCACACCTAAAAGAAACTATGTACACAGTGCTCCAATGTCAACATCTTACTGCTAGAAATATTGGGAAAGTCTCTATGTCATCCAACTTTGTAAACATCTGACATCAATAATCTTTAATGTGTCGTTGTGTTAACTACCTTCTTAAACGGTTCTGTCATCAATTAATTGAAGTCGTAAAATGATGTCTTTCTCCACCATGTATGCTTGTTTCACATCAAACATTAATGCATGATGCTACCTGTCTTAGTTCATCATTGTGTTTTGGGACTCTTGAAGGTTCATCATTGGGGAAATCAAAGAATTTGTGGAAGGAGAGGATATCGCTTCTATTTTCTCCTAAGAAATGTTATGTTTGGAGGTTTCATGGGAACACAATGATCAATACAACCTGGCTTGGGAAAGAAGGGGAGCTGTTCATAACTCAATATCATGTCAGAATCATTTACCAGGTACTTTGTATAGACGTTGTTTAGTTCTATTTTGTTTGAACTTTCATTTTTGTCATTAACTTGTCACCTCTTTTCCTTCAATATAATATTTTACAAAAAAAATTCCCTCCCCTTTTACCTTTGCACTGAATGTAAATTATATGGTTTCTCTAGTATGATAGTTGTTGCAGGAACTCTGGTGCTCTAGAGAGAACTGTTACGGCCACACCATATTATTTGTGTGAAGACTATTGGGGCACTGTGCTAGTTTTCTTGTCACTACTTATGAGCAGGGGTTGCATTTTGACCAGTTGAAGTTGTCAATGTCTAATCTACCTTCCATCGAATGTTGTGAAAAATTTGTGTTTATGAGAAATGATCTTGTGAATAAGATTAAGCCACACACTGGTTTTAGGATTGTTTGTATGTAAGTCTTTGAGACTTAGACATGTCAAATTTAAAGGATAGATTGTTAGGTATTATGCACATTGAATTTTCTCTTCAAGATCACGCTGTGGAAATTTGCAACTAAAAGTATTGATGTTTATTGTTATTAAGTTCTTATAGTTATTTGATACAGACACGTGTTGAGGAAACGAAGGCCCGGTACAAAAAGTCAACATTCAAACATGTTGATCTAGTAAGTTAATGCTTACAATTAGCTCTCATTTCTATATGTTTTGAATCCATCTGCATAACTTAAATCTTACTCCAAATTGTCTTGGTCCTAGGTTCAACTTTGCTAACATCATTTCTATTTACATGGTCTATTGACCATCTGTTGAATTCTTCAAGGATGATTTTGCAGCAGATAATGATCAATACGGAAAAAAATATAAACATTACTTTTTTTTCAATCTGGAAACGTAAGTTTGGAACTCTATGCATTAGTGGGTTATCTTCTTTATGTTGCATTTTTCTGAACTTTGTTTCCTTAATTTATCCTTTGTCATTTATTCAACCCTAAAGGTTATGTAGTTTTTTCAACACAAAATTAACACAATTATATATTTATGCTTTCATTATAGTTATGGAGATGGGGGAGCCCACAGATAATGCATCAAGATTCTATAGGTGGTTTTTTGAGGTGTGTGTCTGTGGTATTTATGTAAAATTTTAAGATCACTTATATCTCATTTTGATCTACCATTAACTTATCATTGTTCATATTTGTTGGCATATCCAAGAAAGAGAGTCGAGGCCTTTGCTTCCAAAACTCATATATGTTGTATTTGGTTTAGGAAATAGGCAATACGAGCATTTTAATAAGGTCTGTTCCAAGTCATTTTCTATGTGGGCATGATTACAACATGTCCTTACAAAGTGTAATGTCATGATAAAATGTACCAAGGATGTAGATATTTAGTGAACATGTTGTGAAAATTTTCTAGTAGGAACTGTAGTTTTTTTTATATAGTGAAATGGGCATGATTTCTTTTCTGACTTAGTATGCATGCTTATGTTTTTTTGTCTTTTAGATTGCGAAAGAGGTAGATGCAGCTTTAAGTGAGCAAGGTATTCTAGTTCATTTCCTTGATTGTTGTTGTTGAGTGTATATGGAGTATGACCATTAGTTCCAGATTGTATTAAATACAGTGCACATATAGATGATATGGTTTGACTGACTTATTTGTTTACATAATTGTTTCAGATATTATTATGGGAACCGTTCTTTCCCCTGGTTTTCAAAGGGTCAGCGAGTGCAGCATGGCTGATTTTAATGTTGGATTCCCAGGTGTTTATTTTAATACATAATGTATAAGTCAAAGTTTTCATGAGATGTTTCAATTTCTTTGACATCTATTTGCTTCTTCTTACTTTGTCATGTTCTCAGAGATTGTACCTATCAAGACTGTCAACAAACAATGTTGTTCAGGCCTTCAAGCAGTTGCAGATCTTGTAGCTGTAATTAAAGCTAGATTTTATGACATTGGTATGTAAATTTGATTTTTACCAGTTGGTTTTGTAAATTTGATTGCCCCTATTGAAAATAAGGTAGGAAACATTAGGTATTGTGTAATATATGAAGGTCTTGTACTTGGATTGGTGTTTAATTAAAGATATTGACATGATCTATTGTTATGGTTCTTATTTTCACATTTAATATTTTTGATCCTAAAGATGGAGATGAAAAGTGTGTGACAATTTTTGTTGATGATGGTATTCATCCCAATGCATGTTTGTCTGATTTAGCAAAGCTTAGAGTTGTATTCAAGAAGGATGGTAGGACTACTGCTAGTATGTTTCTTTTCTAGTTTTCTATTAAGGCTGAATATTAATTTTTTTTGTTTGTATAGAAAGTGATAGACATTTTAGTAGATCATACTTATTAAATTTTATAAGATTAGAGTATCTGTCATCACACCCTATTGGATATTAATTTTATTTCTGCATGCTACTTACACCAAATTCTTGATGCAATCCTTATAGGAAATTCAATCCAAGGCAGTGACGGAGTATGTGTTGTACTAATCATGAAGAGAGCTTTGGTTGTGCATAATCCAATGTACCTTTTCTACTATCGATAGTAGAGAATTGTATTAAAGTTGAGACAATCAAAGCGAAGAACATGAAGATGACAACTTCCGGTAGAGAGGTAGTTGCTCAAAATAAAAGTTAAGAAAAATAACCTCAAAGTAGCACTAGGGAAGTAGATGGATCCTTTGTAGCTAGTGGTGGAGAGAAGGTGTTCATATTGTATGAAAAGGGCTAATGGCATTTAGACACCCTTTTATATTTTATCATTGTATTTAAAGGGTTAACGAAATTTAGACACCCTTTTGTATTTTATCTTATTTGATATTAATAAAAAGTTTGTTGACCCATTTGTTAGGCACAAGATTCAAATCAATTTGTTTTTAATTTATAATATTAATTATCAGGCCACTCTGACGTCATAGACAATATGTAGCCATTGATTGCACTATATCATATTTGGTTATTATTTTTTCTTTAAATTAATATTTTTCATTCTTTAAATTCGTATCGTCTCTAGAGAGACAATAAAAATGAAATTAATATTGTCTCTAGAGAGACAAAATAATTTTGTATTGTCTCTAAGGAGACAATAATGATCTTGTCTCTAGAGAGACAAAACTGAGAAGAAAAAATATATATATATATATATCAATCCTTATTGTCTCTAGAGAGACAATAATTAGAGATAATATTAGAGACACCTGCTTTGAGACAATATACAACTTTTTTATTGTCTCTATTTGTGACAATTAGTCAAGTTTTGTCTCTATTAATGTCTCAAAACACCCCTTCTTGTAGTAGAGAGCGAGAACAAGGAGAAACGAAGATATTTCGTGATAACAAATAAATTATTGCATTGTGAAAGAATAATGTTTTTCACAAAAGGAGCAAGCATATTGATACTAGGTATCATTTTATTAGAGAGCTAGTCAACAATGGATAAATATTTTTGGAATTTTGTAGGTTTGAAAATGAATATGCTGATATCTTCACCAAGCCATTACCAAAGGACACATTTGAGAATATGAGAGATTCCTTACGCATCATAGGTCTATATTTCTCCAACAATTCATGAAGAATCAAGATTAGGAGGGAGTGTTGGAAATATCTAATCTTGATTGATAAGCTCCAACCTTATGGAATTCAACTTTATGTAAAATTTATTCACATTTATTGTGAACTCCTCCAAAATATCAAAATATATTGTATAGAATATCTATTAAATATCAAGAGATATTATATAGAATATATATATATATATATATATATATATGGAAATGTCCAAAAGATATAGAATATCTAATATAAGATATTATGTGATATTTTCTTAGCTAGAAGGTTGGAAAACTTCTATAAATAATATATTTTACTTTGTAATTCAATAAGCAAGAAAAACAAAAGAAAGGCATCGAAGTGCTCTGGAGTATTTTTAATACAAATTTTATTTCTTATATTTCTCTTTTGAGTTTGCATGTGTTCATAATATTGTTTCCATTTGCATTATCTTATCACACACCCTTTAGGCTAGGAGTTAAAAATAATTCCTTCACCGTTGACCGTGTCAGATTGTCATTGACCCATCCTTTTGCAACCGTGATTTTAACCTCCAGATCCCTTTTCTATATCCACCTTCATTTTGTTCCTACCACAACTTTATAAACCACCATCTAGTCTATGTGTTGCACTAAAATTAGTATATCTGCATCCCAATCACTGTCGCTTCACCCTAGTCACCGTCAACCAGGGTTCTGATTCCCAACCTATTCTTTTCAATCTTTGTTTTTTTGTCATTTTCAGGTTTTTTTTGTTGAGATTTTGTTTGCAGGTTGATTCCAGTATGCACAGGATTTTATAGTTACCAGATCACATTCATATCTCTAACGGCTTGCATATTTCACTTGTTGTTTCAGATCCTATCTCCCAGGTCGCCATCGACCTAGACCAATCTGTCTTATTTTCAAGTTCATCAACTGCAACAAGGATTAGTTACTTAGTTCCCGTCTATCCACGTCTATCATGCTTCTGAAGTACTATAAACCCTCCATGTTATGAGTTTCTATTTCTTTTATTAGCTAGCTTATTAATTTTAGTACGAACAAATAAACTTGGTGAAAAAAATGATTCTTCTTTATCACTGGTAGTTTTTATTTATTCATTTTCTTTAGATTATTTTCTTTCCTCCTTGGTATAGATTTTTTTTAGAAGACATTTATTTTCGTAGATTTTCCTTTCTTATATTTTTTCTTAGACTGATAAGAATTGTTTCCTTCCTTCATTCTATGACATTTTTCATTATCACTATTCTCATTGTCTAAATAAGGACATTTAGCATCAAAATGACCTAATTTATCACAATTAAAACATTTGAAGGTAACTTACCTTTGTATTTTCTAGATCCTTTCTTCATCTTCCTAACAAAATGAGCTTCTTCCTTGTCTGAATCATTGGTGAAGAAGTCATGTTATTTGGGATTTTTATTGTTTAACTTCTTTGAAAATTTTAAGACTACCGCATGCTTATATGCTTATATGATTTATGCTTTTTACTTATCATCTCATACATAGTGAGAATCCCAGTAATCCATTGTTAGGGTGCTTAAGTCCTATATTTCCTCAATGGCAAATACTTTGGCTTTAAACCTCAAAGGTAGAGATATTAACAATTTTTTCACAATAATTTCTTCTCGAAGCCCTCTAATAGTGTTGACAACTTCATCCACACAAATAATCTAGGCTGCAATGTTTTCATTATCCTTCATTTTCAAACCCTAAAATTGACTGATATGCATTTAAAGTATTTTTTTCTTTACTTTGTCATCTCCTTCACACATGCTCTTGGTTTTATCCTATATTTCCTTGGCTGAAACACAATGCATCACCTTAACAAATTATTATTAAGAAAAACCACACAATATGTCATGTATAGCCTTTGTATTGTTCTCACTTGCCTTATTTCCATCTTGATCTATTAAAGGAGTTGTTGGAGCTACATAACCATTCACAATTGATTTCTAAATGTAAAACCCAAGAGCCATTAGATGGTTGCACATCATTATACTCTATAATTCATAATTAGTTCCATCAAACAATGAAACTCTATTTGAGGAGAATCCTTCTTGATTCACCATGTGTGTTAGTTGATATCTACGTTCTATATGTTAAGCTAATCTTGATACCAATTGAAGGGCACACAATAATACTGAGTGGGATTGAATCAATATTAATTAATTATTTATTTATTTAAACTTTAATACTCACAATAACATCAATCACACAAAATTTATGTGGAAACCCTTTTGGGAGAAAACCACATGGAAAATACTACTTGGATTTACTATCTAAATCCAGACAACAAATCCACTTCTTTACAAGTTTTTGTAGGAAAAAAACTATTGGAGAAAATAATCCCCAATACCAAGCACTAACTCATCTAGTTTGTGAGAACCAAATCAATGGAGAAAACAATCCCCAATTCCAAGTACCAACTCATCTAGTTTGTGAGCACTAACTCAATGGAGATACCTATCCCCAATGCCAAGCATAAAATAAACCAATTTGTGAGAACCAACTCACTGGAGACACAAATCCCAAATGTAAAGCATCAACTCAACTAATTTGTGAGAACCAATTCACTGGAGACACCAATCCCCAAATACACTTCTTCTCATTTAGAACTCTATTTTTAATGTTGTATCTTTTTCTTCTCCTCAAGTTAACTTTCATCACTCATTCTCACTTCACCCCTCATGTTGGTTTCACACACTCACTCTCTTTAACCACTATTTCATATGCATATAATTCATTCACTTGTTAGCTACTCTTACACATTTCACATTCCCTTACCTTATAAGTTATTCCATTGTTATTTTCTTCTTCCTTATCAAATCACCATATTCTCCATACTCTTCTCGATCTTCCTCTCTCTTCAACAACTCATTATTTTCTCTATCTAATTTGAGATCTAATGATATATTCTCATAATGTTAATCTTCTTCCACACTATACTTACTCAACCTTTCCCTTATTCCATTATTATTTGTCTTATATATTATTTCAAATTCATCTTGTTTTATACATGATTATACCTCTTAAACTTTAGGGTTCAAGACGAGATGATGGTCAACTCATGAACTAAATATAAACACAATTCGGCCATAGTTTGAATCAAAATTTGAAAAAATATTAATTCCAAAATAGGGGATGTCGACTTGCATCCTTCTAGGTCATAAACCATTTTTAATGTTGTAGAGTAGTCAGAAGGAATAATCCAATTATTTGACATTGAGTAGTGGGATTTGGACTTTCTCACACTATTCAACTTGTAGCTAAAATCCATATTTAACTCGCAGTCCTTATGATCGATAATATTTACTTAACAAGGTAATATATTTTCTCAAACATGATAAATATGTCGCTCTAGATGTATCAATTTGGCTCCATATTAAAATCTCAAATTGTAGTTTATTACCCACAATATTTTCTTCTTATCATTCTATATGAATTGAGCGATGAGGATCTAGATCAACACTGTGTGCTACTAGCTACTGACCAATCATACTTATAACTCCAAATGAGAAACATTCATAGGTGATCTTTGGAATAATTCCACTACAGCTGCAAATGAGAAATACCACCATGAGCTCTGGAAAATCAACTATATTAGCTCCAAGCTCTAGACCAAAAATAATGTACATGAGCTCCATATCATTCTATAGATGAGCTCTGAAACATTTAAACTTTGATCTCTAAATGAGCTACATTGTAACCGAGCTTTGAATGAGATTCACTGTGAGCTCTGAACCATTTATACTTCAAACTTTGGATGAGCTACATTATGAGTGAGCTCTGGATGAGCTTCACCACGAGCTCCAAACCATTTACACTTCGAGCTCCAGACAAGCTACATTGTGAATGAATTTTGGATGAGCTTCAATGTGAGCTCTAGATGATAGACATTGGACCAAATCCTTTGACATCAATGAAAATAAATCCAACATATGACCACCCTAAGAGATAGTTTAGTGTATAGTTTTTCTAGCTTTCAATAAATGGGATTTTCCCTAGTTTTACGAGTAGGGACCCAGTCCCATGAGCATTAAAAAAATACCCATTTTTCCTTGAAAAAATATTTCACCAATGCATAGACACCCCACTTCATCTTATACATATAGTAAATTTCATTCATAGTTTACATACAAATTTTATTTGTGACACCTATTTGTATACACAAAATTTTAAGCATATGTTAGTCTTGCATTTTATAAATCTTCTATCAACCAATCTCGTTAGACTTACAAAATAACATTGGATGCATAATATATGAAATGCAATATTAAATTTCATTAAACAATATATTATTTATAAGGTACAAAAATTTCCTGATTTATCCCATGGACATCCTTTTTGACCATGCAAGTTACCTCTCAGTGAAAATCATCACCTTACTCCAAAACTCATAAGGACATTGTACGCACTCAAATTTGCATGTGCTACATTGTCAGAAAATAATTACAAAAGGTCCCCAATGATGATTCATGTCTTTTCCAAAGGTGTTCAATCTCCTAAACCTCCTTGCAACTTATATTTGTAGCCTAGTTTTCCTTACTTAACCACTTCTTCCTTTTATGTGGCTTCCCACTACATTTTGCCTAAGTTTTGGCATTTAGTTACAAAACCTCCACCCTACCAGGGTCTTGGTCTTGTAACTGCCACCTAGGCGGGGTAGAGTATTGTAACTGCCTTCATGGCAGGGTGAAATTCCTGTAACTGCCACTTTGCATAGAGAGGCAATGTTGTGCACTTTTTCCAGAATCATGAGCCAAAAATTGACGTGTGATTACTTAGCTTAAGTTCACCTTTTGAGCATATTTCTCACCTGTTTTAGCTGATTTCAAGCTTAAGTGGCTTGTGGTAATCTCCTCGTCCACTTGTGATTTGTAATTGATTGTTCGAAATCCCCCTTCATGCTGCGATTTGGCACTCTATTTTTACCAAATGGTTGGACCATTTCCCAACCAACCTTCTATAAAACCATCACTTGTTCTCAAGCAAATGGTTTGAGATCATTTTGTGTACTCTTGTATTGTTGAGCTAATACATTCTTGCTGAAAATTACATATCCAAGCTCTATTAACTTGTGTTATCTATCTTCCACCTACATTTCTAACAGACTAATATCAAGTTGCCATTACTCCAACACCTTCTCACCATTGCTTCTACTACATTCCCAATCCCTTGGAATCATGTGAACACAAGAGATTGAAAAGACAAACTAAGGGGACAAAGCATAACATAACCGGATTTTCCATTGCTTTGTATTTATAGGTTAGGGTTGATGTTAGTTTTCTTCATTTATTCATATTATTATTTTTGAATCGTACGCATATCTATAACAAATAGAGTAGAAGAAGTTAATTTCCTCGTTGCAAATAGTTAAGTCAATTTCAAGGAAGATTTACATCTTCCATAAAAGTTTCTATTAATAGATTCTTCCTTCCTTATCCCTGTGGATTTGGAGGGAAGTATATCTGTAGGAATATTTCTATGTCAGCATAGAGATAATATAATTTTCATATATTGTGGTTTCCCTTAGATTATCACAAATTATATCCGGGAGGTTACATGGGAAGAAAATATTATAAAGCTTTCAATCTTTCCATGTATCTGAGATAGGAGAGGATTTAAAAAATCCACAATTACTTATTGGAAAAGATATTTGTTTAATTAAATTAGATTGGATACACTCATCACGAGTGAATAACTACACTAAGTTATTTTCTTGTTTAGTTTTAGTGTAGAAGTAGCTTTAATTATTTAGAATAAAACCAATTTGTTGTCTTTGTTTGTAATAGTTTAGTTTAGTTGACTTATTTAATTAGTTTCCCTTCAAGCAAGTAGATTAGATTGTCAAATTTTTTCTTGGTTAAAATGGACGCTTCAACATAGTTCGATATTTATATTCAATCAAGTAGTTTAACCATTAGGGATTTACTCTACATGTACTTAGCCTCTATTTCCCCCTTTGTCGACTCAACTACTAGGAATTCACACTACAAGATCTTAGTCACTGATTCTCCTATAGACAACCATCCACACTTTCCACATTGGTTTTCTCGACATGACCTCAGGAGGTCAAGTGTGGTTGAAGGTCGCATGTCAATTTTTATCCGTACAAATTGGTGAACCCGATGTGAAGGATTAATTCCTTCTTATTTCCTTTACTTTATTTTTTATTGCCTCACCTTTCCATTTATTCCCCTATTTTGGTAGCTATTTTATACCTCCTAAAATATGTTAGGTAGGGAGCTTGGTGGGCTGTTTGGCTCTGATAGATATTACACCGATGTTCAACCACAACAATCCCCTTCCTTTTTTGGTTGGTCTAGAAATTACACAAAAAACATGCAAACCTCCCCTAGTTACTCTTCAAACCCCATTAGATATGTGATAATGGAAGAGGTTGATCAACCCTTAAAAATATGGTACATCCAACCCAATGCAAACCATGTGATTATCACAAGTAGAACATGTCCTTGCCTTAGAGTCTTGTCAAGACCTCACATTGTCATATAATCAAAAGAAGATGATATTTTTACATTAATAGGTAACCATATTCATAATTCAAATGATTCTTTGGATAGAATGAAGGTTCAAACCTCTAAATTGTTTGACAAAAATATGTCGAATACCTATCCTAAGATTCCTATTTCTAAGGAAGACAAGAATTACAACAATAAACAATTCATAATAGGGTATCATGTGCCTTCTCAACTATACCCTACACCATAGGTACCCCAACAAGGGTCTCAATCCTCTCTCAACGATGTCATTTCTACTTTAGTAGAGAGGATTAGAGAACTAGAGAGTGCCCAACCATCATAACTAACTCATGTAATAGGGAAGAACATGGCGTATCCTGTTGATAATAAGGGATATATCTCTACCCATAAACAACCAATGCAACAACCTATGCTACAAGGTTATTTGGCTCAACCAAGTTTGGGTAATCTTCTCATAGGATCTAACACACTAGGAATGGGTCCTCATCCTTCTCAAGCTTATCCTACGCAAGGGATAGCCAGAAGTGCATTCTTGAATGTCACTCCTTTAGGAAATGTGACGCTCCCTAGTTTCACACCTGATAATTCATATCCTGGCATCGTCCCACCCTACTTGCATATGTATTCAAGTTCCCCCCAGGTACACCCGTATACCTCCCCTACTCCTTATATGTTATATCAAGGAGCTTCATATGTCCCAATCAATGCCTATAATGCAACTTATCTAACCCCTCCTCCTCCACCTCCTCATCAAGGAGCTTCAATTCTGAAATCTTATGTAATGGGTATTTATGCCGAGTATTTAAAAGAAACCCTTAAATTTACCATACATGGTGTCATGCTTCCATGCCCATTTCCTGATCTTCCCAAATTTAAAGGAGAGGGAGATCTAAACGCTTAGATCATGGCCTACGCTACAACTATTAGGGAGTTTCTTCCTTGGGATGTTGTAGTAGCTAAAATATTCCCAAAAATCCTTGAAGTAATTTACCTAGACTAGTTTTATAAGATTCTTGAGGCTTTAATACATTCCTTTAAAAAACTTGTTTTAGAATTCATCAAAGCATGTGACGTGAACAATTTTTTTCCAACATGAATTAGGGATTTTTTGCATATCAGGAAGGAGAAAAATGAATCTTCTACCTTTTTCATTAAAATATGGTGTCAATTTATTTACTCATCTATAAGTGCACCCAACATAGATCAGATAGAACTTTGTGTTGGGTATGGAGCTTAATTGCTTCACAAGAAACTTGATTTTACATGTTACTGGTTCTGATAGTAACCAGTGTTGGTTAGGATGTAATTAGAGTCATTCAGGGTGTAACTAGCATCGGTCAGTCTAGGTCAAGAAGTGACCATCGACAGTCAGGCAGTAACCATCGACGGTTACCTGTGCGACGATGCTTTTGCTTTTTTATGAAAATTAGAATAAAACGCTTGTTTTAAAGATGATTTATTGGTTTTGAAAGCATAGTTACGTTACCCAAAATAGATATATATGCATGTATGCATTGTATGAGGGTAAGTAAGAAGAAGAGAAGAAAAATATCATTTGTTTGCATGTAATTTTTCTTGGTGAGAAAGAAAGAGCAGTTGAGTGAGGGAAAAGCACTGAACATCCTGTCAGGTGTTAGAAGACAGTAGATCTTTATTGTATTTCCTCTGTAAAGCACTGAATAATAATATTGGCCATTTATTGGTGGATGTAGCCCACATTGGGTGAACCATGTTAAATTTGGTGTAATATTTCTCTTGTTTATTTCATCTTCTGGTTATTTACGCATTCATTGCTTGTTATGCTTTATCTGATTATAGATATATGAAACACTTTTATATGGTTTAACCCCAACAACTGGTATCATATCTTTGTTTGGAGGTTTTTGTGTGTTGAAAATATTTTATTTCAAAGGGTTTTCTAATTGAGTGGGAGCAGAGAAATGATAGAAGATAGTAAATACCGAGTAGAGAAATTTGATGGTCGTAATTATCAACTATGGAAGATGCAGGTGGAGGATTATTTATATCAGAAAGATCTATACTTACCATTTGATGAGCATGGAAATATGAGTATGATGAATGATGAAGAAAGGAATTTTCTTGACAGAAAGGATTTGGGATCTATAAGATTGAGCTTGACAACATCAGTGGCTTTGAATTTTACAGATGCAAAAACCACGGTAGAGTTGATGAAATATTTAGCAAATTTGTATGAAACTCCTAGTGCTTGGAATAAGGTCTATTTGATGAAAAAATTGTTTAATTCTAAGATGCAAGAAGGTGGATCTATATCTAATCATTTGAATTATTTCCGGTCTATTGTAAATCAATTAAAATTGGTAGAAATTTTGTTTGATGATGAAGTGAAAGAAATTTTATTCTTATGCTCTTTGCCAGATAGTTGGGATAATTTGGTACTAAATGTTAGTAATACAATGACTAATTTTAAAGGATTTAAATTTGATGATGTGGTTAGTTTAATTCTTAATGAGGAAATACACAAGAAAAGTTCAGGAAAAACATCATATGGAAATGCTTTAACTGTTGAAATCAGGGGAAGATCTAAAGAGAGGTCATCTAAGAGTAAGAAGAATGGGAGATCAAAGTCAAGACATGGCAGATCTAGATCCAGGCACAAAGATTTACTTTGCTAGAATTGTGGAAAGAGAGGACATGTAAAGGAGTGTTGGTCTAAGGAAAACAAAGAGAATACATCATAAAAAGGTAAAGGAAAAGGTAAGGAGGAAAATGTTGCAAGTGAGGTAAAGCAAGATGCCCTTATTCTCTCCTTGGAAAATAAATTAGAATCTTGGGTGTTAGATTATGGAGCTTCTTTCCATGCTACCCCTAATAAGGGTTATTTCATAAATTATGTTCATGATGATTTTGGACAAGTTTATTTAGGTGATGATGAGCCATGCAATATTACTTGTAAAGGTGATGTTTATCTAAAGTTGTAGAATGGAAACCCATGGGTATTAAAATATGTAAGGCAGGTGTCAAGCCTTAAAAGAAATCTAATATATGTAGGGCAACTTGGTGAATCTGGATACATGGTTACATTCATAACCGACTCTTGGAAGGTTACCAAGGGATCTCTTGTTGTGGAAAGAGGTAATAAGGTAGGAAATTTATATTTGTCTACTTGTATTACTGATTCCTTTTCTATGCTATCTACTACAGATTTAGATGCAAACATGTGGCATAATCAGCTAGGCTAGATGAGTGAAAAAGGAATGCAGATCTTAAAGGCTAAGGGTAAGTTATCAGATTTGAAACAATTAAATCTTTAATTTTGTGAGCACTGCATATTTGGAAGCAGAAGAGAGTGAGATTTCTCAAGGTTGGGTCAACAAAGAAGGAGCAAAAATTAGAGCATGTACACTCAGATGTGTGAGGACCATCCCAAGTAGCTTCTATTGGAGGATCCCAATATTATGTGAATTTAATTGATGATTCCACAAGGAAGGTATGGATCTATTGTATTAACCGTAAATCTAATGTTTTTGAAACTTTTAAAATATGGAAAGCCCTTGTAGAAAATGAAAAAAATCAAAATTGAAGTGTCTTAGATATGACAATGGCGATGAGTACTGCACCAAGGCTTTTAATGATTTTTGTTCATAGAATGGAATATGAAGAGAAAGAACAATTCCTAGAACTCCATAGGAGAATGGAGTTGCAGAAAGAATGAATAGAACAATCATGGAACGTGCTAGAAACATGGGGATACATGCCAGCTAGCCTTTGAATTTTTAGGCAGAAGTAGTGGATACAACAATATAATTGATCAATCGTGGGCATTCAACAACACTGGATGGTGGAATACTAGAAGAAGCTTGGTCTAGAAAAGAGGTAGATTTTTTTTTCTTAGAGTTTTTGGCTTAGAAGATTTTGTGCATGTTGATAGGGAAAAATGAGGAAGTTAGATGCTAAATCTAAGATATGTACTTTCATTAGTTATGGATCTGGTTATTTTGGATATAGATTTTGGGATTTAGAAGATTCTAAGATTTTTAGGAGTTGTGATGTTGATTAGAATGATAAAAGAATGTACAGGGATCAGGTTTTGGTGCCTAAACATGAACATGTTGAGGAGATTTTGAAGGAAAATCAATTTTCTGAACTAAAATAGACATCCACAGACACCAATGTCAGTTCTACAGGAACCGATGTTAGCCAAGCTAACCAGTATTAGTTGATAGGATCAGGTTCAGAGAAGTCAGCTATAGGAATTGGAGTCGGTACTCCTAGAACCAATGTCGGTAAGGCAATTGCAGTCAGTCAATAGGAAGATGAACCATGGTTGGTTACAGGGGATCGACATTGGTCATTGACAGAGATTGACATGAATGTGCAATAGGCACAAAATGAGCCTCAGACACTTCAGATCTCAATGAGAAGGTCACAAAGGGTACGTAGACCTCTAAAGAGATTTCCACCTTCCTTTTCTTATTTATTACTGACTAATAGTGGTGAACTAGAAATATTTGAAGAAGCAATGTAGGTAGATACCCACGAGCAATGGGAGCATGACATGGATGAGTATTTGGACTCCTTGATACAAAATCATACATTGGATTTGGTTAAGTTTCTAGCATGTAAGAAAACACTGCAAAACAAATGGGTTTACAAAATCAAGGAAGAAGAGGGTGGATTGAAAAAGTACAAGGCAAGGCTTGTGGTAAAGGGATTTACATAGAAAGTAGGTATTGACTTTGATGAGATTTTTTCTCTTGTAGTTAAGATGACTTCTATTCATATTGTTCTAATTTTGGTTGCAACAGAAGATTTGCATTTAGAATAGCTTGATGTTAAGATGGATTTTATTCATGGTGATTTGGGGGAAGAGATTTATATGCAACATCCACTCAGTTATGAAGTCAAGGGTAAGGGGAAAATTATGTGCAGATTGAAAAAGATCCTATATGGGCTCAAGCAATCCCCAAGACAATGGTATTTGAGATTTGACAGTTTTATGCAAGAGCATGGTTATATGAGGTGTGAATATGACCATTGTGTTTATTTTAAAAAGATTGAAAATTAGAGCTATGTTATTTTGTTATTATATGTGGATGATATGCTGATTGCAGGATCTAGTATGCAGGACATTGGTAAACTTAAAGAAAGGTTAACTCACACATTTTCAATGAAGGATTTGGGAGCTACAAAGAAAATCCTTGGCATGTAAATTCACCGAGACAAGAAAAACAAGAAGTTGTAATTCTCTAAGGAGGATTATATCAATAAGGTGTTGGAAAAGTTTAATATGTAAAATTCAAAACATGTTAGTACACCGATCGTTGGACACTTCAAATTGAGTAAATATCATTTTCCTTTATCACACAAGGAGGTTGAGTACATGGCACATGTTCCCTATGCTTCATAAGTAAGAAGTCTTATGTATGCCATGGTTTGTACTAGACCAGACATTGCACAAGAAGTGGGAATTGTGAGTAGGATTATGGATAATCCAGATAAAGAAAATTGGAAAACAATCCAATGGATTCTCAGGTATTTGAGAGGGACATACGACATAGAGTTATGATATGGCGGATCAGATACTTATTTACATGACTATGTTGATTCAGATATGGCTATAGATTTGGATGGTAGGAGGAGCACCAATGAATATATTTTCACAGTAGGGGGAATGAAAGTTAGCTGAATTTAAAGATTGCAGAAGGTTGTGGCTTTGTCAACTACATAGGTAGAGTATGTTACAACTACAAAAGCTAGCAAGGAGATGATATGGATGATCAGGTTCATGGAAGAGTTGGTTAAGGATTAAGAGGATTGCAAATTATACAATGATAGTCAAAGCGCGATTCATCTAGCAAAGAACTCAATATTTCATTCAAGAACGAAACATATTCAGTTGAGGTATCACTTCATACGGAAGGTGTTGGAGGATGGACAGATGAAGTTAGAGAAAATCCATACAAATGAGAACCCTGTAGACATGCTAACAAATCCATTGGTAAGGGAGGAGTTAGAGCTTCAGTCCACTTCTATTGGTCTTCGAGTTTAAGAATTAAAGAGGAAGAACCGAGACAAGGAAAAGGAACCAAGGATGGTCATGTACAATACAGTGTAACAATTGATATGTAAGTGGGAGATTGTTGAGTATAGAGCTTAATTAGTTCAAAAGAAATTTTCTTTTAAATGTTACTGATTCTGACAGTAACCATCGTCGGTCAAGATGTAACTGGAGTCATTTAGGGTGTAACTGGTGTTGGTTAGTCTAGGTTAGGAAGTGACCATTGATGGTCAAGCAGTAACTGTCGACAATTACCTGTGCAGTGTTGCTTTTGTTTTTTGACGAAAATTAGAATAAATCACTTGTTTGAAAGATGATTTATTGATTGTAAAAGCATATTCAAGTTGCCCAATATATATATATATATATATATATATATATATATATATATATGCATTGCATGAGGGTATGTAAGAAGAAGAGAAGAAAAATAGAAGTTGTTTGCATGTATGTTTTCTTGGTGAGAAACAAAGAGTAGCTGAGTGAGGGAAAAGCTTTGAACATCTTGTGAGGTGTTGGAAGATAGTAGATCTTCATTGTATTTCCTCTGTAAATCACTGAATAATAATATTGGTCGTTTCTTGGTGGACGTAGCCCACACTGGGTGAACCACGTTAAATATGGTGTAATCTTTCTCATGTTTATTTCATCTTCTGGTTATTTACGCATTTATTGCTTGTATGCTTTATCTGATTATAGATCTATGCAACACTGTTATATGGTTGAACCCCAACACTTTGTGATATTTTCCTTCACTCAGTCAATCAAGAGACCAAGGAAGAAGTATAAAAGTTTCCTTTCCATAGTTATGAGGAAGTGTTGGAAGGTGCATTTCAAATCGACCAAGAAGCTATCAACAATGGGCATAATATTTATGGTCCAAATGGAAAATATGTATCCTCTAACTAAAAAAACCCAGATTATCAAAAAAATGTAGCCAACAACCAAGGACCTAAGGCTTTGAATCGTAACCATGGTGCTACCACAAATGGTGTTACTGATCAAGCAAAGAACACTGCTTTTAGAAACAATAATAACACTAACAACAACAACACAGGTAATCAAAGAGGCCCTAACATTGTTCCCTCAGTCAATACGGTTGATGTAAACCATCATCCTCCTTGGAAAAATAAATCCCAAGGCTTGAACTAGTACCAAAACTCTGACAAAGGGGGAATGAATCATGTTTATAATAATTTGTTTCAAAACTACAATCAAGGTTATATTCAACAACAAAACACAGATCAAAGACCATGTAATTATGATCCTAACATGTACTATGGTTTCCATAAGGTTTGGGGTCATGATGTAGGGACTTGAAGAGAATGCGAAATATTCTTACAAAGGCTCCATGAGTACCAAAGGTAGATCTTTGTAGATATATTCTTAGCGGACCCTGGAGCAAGTTCGCAGCCAAACTATATAGGACCCATATCTCCTCAGAATGCTAATGTAAGCATCTTTCGAGATCCATTCCCTACGCATCCTAAAATTTTTAAGGTGAATCCTTAGAACATAAACAAGGGAATTCTTATTGTGAACAATAACCATGAGGCTTAAAATTCTGATAACTCTTGAGTTTCCCCCAACCTCAGTTTGAACGACAATGCAAAGATTATGGGATTAGTTTATCTAGAGGTTGAACCAGAGGTTAATGTGACAACCCAAACAAGGGAGTACATTCCATAACCTATTATCTCTCATTCTCTTTCAAATGATGACACTCCTATAGTATCAAAACCTGTGGGAGCTTATGATCTAATTTCAGATTTGTACAAAACCTTTTCCCACATATCATTTCTATATTTGCTGAAGAATTATCCTTCACATTGTGTTGTGTTATTATATGCTTTATGTCTTGGATATTTGTTCCATGTTACATGTCCTCTAGGAGATCGTATAAATCACATTGATTTCGATGCTCATCCTCTAGAACAAGGTGATAGAGATACCATGTTTGTCTTCTATATAAGTAAGATGCCTACTGACGCCGAAGTGGCTTGAAGGGGGATCATGGCTTATATTTACAAGTCTAGGGGTTTAAAAAAAATACATCAAGAGAGCTATGATTGATGACGGGGATGTATAAATATGGTCCCTTTTTATTTCTTACATAATTTGGGCTATGGGGATACAAATTGTTCCTTTATAAGAAATACATTAAGAGGGTATGATAATTTACAATAAACTTCAATTAAAACCATAGTTCTTCCTATCACCCTTGGGATGAAAACAATCTTAATGGAGCTTTACATCATTGAAAGAGAAACAAGTTACAACATGATCCTTGGTAGGCCTTGGATTCACCAAATGAAGGGCATTCCATCAACCTTCTTTCAAGAGGTTAGATTCATCCACTTGGGGAAGATATTTTTTTCTCAAGGGGATCCTAAACCTTTTGATGTTCACCTAGAAAATATTAAAAATAAACCAAGCATTCATTTGGAATATGAGCTACCTGTGAACCAATTAAAAAAGTCATCTCCATAAAACAAATTAGTTACAAATGCCCCAAGTGTTTTGAAAGTCTAGGTTGATGACCCAAAGACATTTGAGATGGCCAAAACTGATAAGGGTAAATCAATATCTATGGAAATTGTGTCCACCAAAACAATGGTGGGGATCATGAAAATCATAGAGAGTGATGAGCCGATCTTCCTCCCATTTTAATCGAGAGGAATGGGTAGCCTTCTTGTTACAACCTCTCTTCCTACCGATGGTCTTGGCTTGGGCATAAACATGATAGAATTAATGACGGAAGAAGAGAGAGTCAGTGTTGATATAGTGTCCATTAAATCCATCTCTAGGGCTTGTTCTATTCTATACCTTGGTCTAAACATGAACACGTCAAAAAAAATGTATGTCATCTCCACGGGATGTGATCCCATAACACAACAAAGGTCACAAAAAATCACTATGCTTCATGCAAAAGATAAAGTTGAGCAATGTAGTCATGATCACCTAACATGTTATGTCAAGAATGTAATAGAGAGGTTCGCGAATACCTCCTTCAAACATACAAGTTGGATAAACATACATACAAAATAATGGGTAGGGGTTGTAAGTTTAAACCCTAGATATAAATTCCTTATCAAAAGAACGGAAATTCCAAAGATCATGTTTCTTCACTATGTGCTCTTAGGGGTAAGGAGTTTGACATCCTTCAACTCTCTTCACCTTAGACATTCCATCATGTAGTCCATCTGCATTTCCACATGTACACTATTGCATCCGCATTACATTTCATTTGCTAGATCATTTTGTGAAATTTTAATCAAGAGACTTATATTTCAAGAAACTTTCAAAAACATTAGCAAAATATTCATTTACATTTCTTTAAATTTCCACAATATTATTATCAAAATTTCCACTAATTTCATTAGTTCAACAAGACAAGACAAACTTTTGACACTAATCCTACCAAGTCATGCATACTTGGTTCTACTCGTAGTTTTCTTCCAACATAGATGTCTTTTCCCATAGTTTGTTCTAGAAGCTTCTTGGTGACACATATCTCCTAGAAAAACCTCTTTGGTAGCAAAATCATTCTAAACATTTTACCTAGATCGCTTGTTCACCTATCTTAGCATTCAATGCTGAGCCCTCGCATCTTACTAGTTACATGGGGTTGAGGCTAGGGGAAAGTTCTCCCTCCCAAATGCACAACTCAAAGTAAAAAAAAAGCATATATGTCAAGTCAAAATCAATACAAAATTTTCATTTACACACTTCCTTGCCCCACCAACCTTCGGTGTTGAGCTTGTGCCTCTTACTACTGGTGTGAGGTTGGGAATGAAGGGAAGTTCCCTTACTCACCTATGTCTTGTCCTTAGTGATGAGTCCATGCTTCCTAGTGGTAGTATAGGGCAAGGTGTAGGGATTCTCTGCAAATAAATTAGTAAGCTACAAGAAATTAATTTAATAAACAGTTCTTTGAAATCATAAATCCCAAAAAAGTGAATTAGATGTGTATGCTCCAAAAGAGTTAAAACCTTAAAACCAAATTTTGTCAATCAGGAGGCCATCTACGAGTCTAAGTCTAGATAAATTTGTGAGAAAATCACATTCTAGACTGTGTAGTAAACTGTGTGTAGAGTTAGGTTGTAGGTTTCTAATTGGATTTATGTCAAAATCTTATCTTTCTCTCACCATTTCCAGCTATTAAAACCATACAACCCATGACCCTTCTAGATCTCAGTGATAAGCCCTCACATCTTACTAGTTGAATGGGGTTAGAAGTGGAGTGAGTTCATTTTATTATCAAATCATTCATTACACTTTCCCAAAAAAATAAGAACTATCAAATATTATTTGAAAACCAAAGTTTCATATTACATTGTGTTTGCATTAGCATCATACAAAATAAAAAAGGAAATCATTTTGTTGGCATATAATCATCTACTGCATGCATTCTGAAAAGCATATAAAATCAGAAATTCTAAATATCTAAGAGTACACATGCAAAGAGAACCATAAATGAAATCAATTCTATGCAAACGATAGTCATACCAAAAAGAGATATATGTATATATCATAGTGAGTGAAGTTTTTATATAATTCCATATCACTCTAGGTGTGGTAAAAATGCTCGCAATAAGCATGAAAATTATATATATATATATATATATATATATATATATATATATATATATATATATATATATATATATATATATATATATATATATATATATTCCTCACAAAATGCCATCGAAGCAATAAAGTGTCAATCACCTATCCCTATCTCTAGGAGCCTAAAGATGGTGAACGGATGTGGTTGGGATTCCTATTGCCACTACCATGTTGTGAATGTGCCAAATTATAAGATTGACCACGAGATCATCCATTAGTCACGACCTCTTTGCGTGAATGGCTTCATATATATATATATTCCTCACAAAATGCCATCAAAGAAATAAAGTATCAATCACCTATCCATATCTCTAGGAGCCTAAAGATGGTGCGCGGATGCGGTTGGGATTCCTGTTGCCACTACCATGTTGTGAATGTGCCAAATGATAAGATTGACTGCGAGATCATCCATTAGTCATAACCTCGTTGCGTGAATGGCTTCACCTTGCAATCCTCTCTGTCATCTCATATGCGATGATCTTCTTATTATGATAATTAAATATCTATGCATATTTTCAAAGAGACATAAACACATATGTGTCTTATCTAGCCTATAAAAGATGTCATGAATCCTCTAGTAGCTCCGCATGAGTCTTCCTCGTAGGGAGCACAAACGTATCAATGTAAATATTATTTATAAGATCTCACCAGTTGTCAATAGTGAATGAAAAATAAAGAAAGAAATGGCAAGTTAGAAAACCATAAAAAAGAGTACAATGCATAGATCATTAACATTTCTAGCTAAAAAAATCGAGAGAAGAGTATTTACATACACGGATCTCATGGAATCCATGTAGGATTGGATGGTGCAATTGGTGGTGGTCATGCTACTGTAGGAACCTCATGTACCTCCCCCTCTCCTGGGGTAATATGTTGTCCCATCTCGGACACCTCATCACCCCCTCCCTCGTGAGGAAGTGGCTCCTCATAAACCAAGGTCTCCTTCTCCACCTCTGCCTCCTCTCTCTATTGTGGATATCTCCTAAGTAACCTGCCACTCTGTGTCACTATCATCCTCCTCATCATCACTACCCTCCTCCAAGCTCCTCACAAACCTCCTCTTTAGTCTTTGTCTCTATCTGGGCCTCCTCCTCCCCATTGTGAGTGGGTGTGGCCTCAATCTGGAGAAGGACCATGGGTGCTCTGGGAACTAGTACCATGTTTACACTAATAGGTACTCGAAGTGTCACAATGGTCCAACCATGTCATCCCTTAGGACCATCTCGAGCTTATCTAATACTTTGATAAATAGTAGGCATAACAGGAAGAACACCATCATATGCTAGCCCAAACTATTGGGGCACTCTGGCGGCAGGGTGGGCCTCTACCCTCGCGGATCTATCTACTAACTATGAGGTGGTAGCACATGCAATTAGTATGGTCCCCTCCTTACCCCACATTAAAATCATGTCCTGGTAGGGTCTCTTAATAAAATCAATTGTTGTCAATGTAGAAGAAGGCTGATATGGCCCTCTCAGAACTGACAAACATGTCCATTTGTAACCCTGACGGCCCATGGATCATGTATGCCAATTCCCCTTTGTTAGGGGATGATTCACTCATATACCCATCTCATAACTAATGTAGGATGGCTCAGGGATTTCCCTTGGAGCCTCACCACTCAGTACAAGTGATGGTATGTAGACCCTAAGATATCCACACCCTAGTAAAATATCCTCCCATGTTTCTCGATCTGCATGATGATGGCAGCCCAACAATAAAAGATCTTATCCCCACCCTTGTCTCCCACAAAATGCGAAGCCAAAATACCAATGATGGTCTTGCATAGGGTAGGGATAAGTGTGGTGGACATAGATAAAATCCTCATACCCTGCTTGGTGCCCTTTGATGCCCCATCATCCCCCATGTAGGAAACCCACTATCTAGATCGCGTTGTGCTCCCTACAGTCTCAAATTTCAATCATCTCACAGTCACATAAACACCAAGAATCTTGTAGATTTCCTCTAGATTACTAGTCCACTCCCCCCTCACACCTAGAAACTAGAAAGTGTCCCATTACACATCCCAATAAGAAAATAAATCACATAGAATTTGGCTAGTTGGTGTTATGTGCGGTACCCATGCAATCCGCTATATACCTATCTGGTGCAATAAATATACCACACCTTGAGTCAATTGATCAAGAATTCCTAGAATCCAATCACTCTCTCTCTCTCTCTCTATTTCTCTCGGCTCCAGTGGATGTAAAAATCCTTCTGCATTCACCCAAAAAAACAAAATAGCAAGTTAGTAACACATTTTAATAGACAAGCTCATAAAAAAATAAAGAAACTTAAAAACTTAAAAAAAATAGTTTAACTTGGTCAAATTAGGTCGATGTCTTGGCAATTACAAGACCGTCACCCTATATAGAATGTCAGTTTTGTGATTATCACCTACTCAAGTTAGTGGTCTTGTAACCGCTGCCCCGAGAAGGTGGTGGTCATATAACTGCTATCCTGTGTAGGGCGGTGGTCCTGTCCAAAATGAATGACCCATCCATTTTGACCCAAAAACCCAAAAAACACAAAAATAGACCTTTTCGAATTTTAAAAAAAAAAGATAAAACCACCTAGGACACACCCTAGAGATCATTTTAAGACAATAAATTTCAAAAATATCTCTGCTAGGCTTATATTTTCAACATTATTTATTTTTGGTTTCAAAATAAACAACTGAGAAATGCTAACCTTTGTCTTCATTGTTGGGTCTCTAACTCACAAAGCCATGATCACGTCATTAGCCTCATTGTTTTGACTATACTCTCACTCAAGATGGTCACCGTGGGTCCAGAGCTCCAAAATCACTAAAGGGGATATGTGAAAATGAATTGAAAATGGATGGTTTTTGTTATATATATATGCTTTGTTTTAACCTCATTTTGAGTGTATGTGCTTTATAGGGGTAGAGAACTGGTGCAGGTATAATCCTATCCCTGTGCATATGGTAAGTCCTCTTGTCATTTTTTTTAGTATTTATTTTCCAATACTTTATCTATCTGCACTTGAGTTTTGTTTTCATCTTACAAGTGGTAGGAGCTTGGATGGCAAAATTTTGGCACACGGGTGTGTCAGGTATATCTTCTAACTCCCCATTTCGGGAACGCCATACTTTGACTCTACACTTTACGCTTCTTCATGGCTAAAAATCTTCTTCGAGGGGGAAATATGTATGCATCCAAATTTTCATCTGCTACATTGTCAGAAAATGGTTACAAAAGGTCCCCAATGATGATTGATGTCTTTTCAAAAGGTGTTCCAACTCCTAAACTTCTTTGCAATTTATATTTGTAGCCTAGTTTGCCTTACTTAACCACTTATTCCTTTTTTGTAGCTTCCCACTTCATTTTTCCTTAGTTTTGTCCTTTAGTTGCAAAACCGCTACCCTACTACGGTAACAGTCTTGTAACCACTGTCCAAGTGAGGTGGTGGTTTTGTAATTGTTTCTGTGCTAGGGAAACATTCTTGTAACCGCTACTCCGCACAAGGCGGCAACCCTGTGTGATTTTTCCATAATCTTCACTTGACAATTGACATGTGATTGCTTCACTTAAGTTCACCTTTTGAGCACATTTCTCACCTATTTTAGCTTATTTCAAGCTTGAGTAACTTGTGGAAATCTCCTCTTCCATTTGTGATTTTTAATTGATTATTCGAACTCCCCCTTCATGTCATGATTTGGCGCACTATTGCTACCAAATGGCTAGACCATTTCCCAACCAACCTTCTATAAAACCATCGTTTGTTCTCAAGAAAATGGTCAGAGATCATTTTGTGTACTCTTGTATTGTTGAGCTGTTATATTCTTGCAGGAAATTGCATATACAAGCTCTGTTCACTTGTGTTATCTCTCTTCCACATGCATTGCTACCATACTGCTATCAATTGACCATTACTCTAGTACCTTCTCATTACTACTTCTACTGCATTCCTAATCCCTTGAACTCACATGAACATAGGAGATTGAAAATAAAAACTAAAGGGACAAATCATAACATAACTGGATTTGTCGTTGCTCTGTATTTCTAGGTTGGGGTTGATGTTAATTTTCTTCATTCCTTCATATTATTGTTTTTTGAATCACACACACACACACACACACACACACACACACACACACACACACACACACACACACACACACACACACACACACACACACACACATAATAGATTAGAATTTTATTTCCTCATTGCAAATAGTTAAGTCAATTTCAAATAAGATTTACATTTTCCATAGAAGTTTCTGCTGATAGCTTCTTCCTTCCCTATCCCTGTGGATCTGCAGGGAAGTATATCTGGAGGAATCTTTCTATGTTAGCATAGAGATAATATATTTTTCATATATTGTGGTTTCCCTTATATTCTCAAAAATTCTATCCGGGAGGTTACAGGGGAAGAAAATATTCTAAAGCTTTCAATCTTCTTGTGTATCTGAGATAGGAGAAAATTTAAAAAATCCACAATTACTTATGGGAAAAGAGATTTGATTCATTAAATTAGACTAGATACACTCAGCACAGGTGAATAACTACACCGAGTTATTAACTTGTTTAGTTTTAATGTAGAAGTAGCTTTAATTATTTAGAAAAGAAGCAATTTGTTTGTAATAGTTTAGTTTAGTTGACTTGTTTAATTAGTTTCCCTTCAAGCAAGTAGATTAGATTGTTAAATTTCATCTTGGTTAGAATGGACGCTTCAACGTAGTTTGATATTTAGATTCAATCAAGTTGTTTAACCATAGGTGATTTACGCTACCCATACTTAGCCTCTATTTCCCCTTTGTTGACTTAGCTACTAGGATTTCACACTACTTGATCTTAGTCATTGATTCTCCTATAACTAGCCATCCACACTTTCCACATCAGCTGTCCTAGCACGACCTCGGGAGCTCAAGTGTGGTTGAAGGTCACATGTCGATTTTCATCCATACAGACACCTCACACACTCTATTTTATAACATGATATTAGACCATGATATCTTCATCATAATATCATGAATACATACACCTTGGAATCACTCATGACTACTCTGAATTTTACTCTATGCATTTCTTTTCAATAAGTTTTGTTACCTAGTTATGAGTGAGATGTAATTGACATATAAACACCTCATTAGTTTCACCCATAAGGGGCACCAATACACTCCCTTTATTCACCATGATGGATTCCTATTTATCATGTTACTCATAACATGTATATTCTTAACACCACTATTATTATTATTGATGATTCTAGTTTCTATATCACACATGATTATTTCTCTAGTTCTCATGAGGATTCACCTCCTTATTATCATATGCATGAAATGTGTTTTTATACCCATGGACACATGACCTCCATATGAGTAGCATATATGCATTAGTTTTTACTTTCATGAACAAAAACCACACTTGTACAAAGCTCATTATACACACATATGACATGTATACTCTTAGTATCTTCCACCAATGAAATCAACTCTTAGAACAATTAATGATCATTTAATATACAGTTATCTAGTCCATGAATTGGTAACAAGGTGATGATTAAATATATTTTTGTTGTTTGATGTGATTACTAAGGGAACAAATATTAACGAGGAACCCATCCTACTTTTACTTCTACATCCTATGCGTCATGGTCATTAAGAAATCCTATCATTCTCTTATGAAAAAAAAAAAGAATAAACTATAATACGGAAAAATAAATAGCTAAGATACAAGTGAATTTCTTATTCATTACATGTACATAGGAATTAAATGATTATTTATACTTATAACTCTACATACCCTACATATTTTTAGTACCTGCCACACAGGATACTAATGTATTC
Organism: Taxus chinensis; assembly: GCA_019776745.2. Lineage (NCBI taxonomy): Eukaryota > Viridiplantae > Streptophyta > Pinopsida > Cupressales > Taxaceae > Taxus > Taxus chinensis. Next base: position 113,063,059 of record CM034156.1, on the reverse strand, counting down.
GCCTTCTCCTATTAATTTGCTTTGGGTTCCGGTTGAAATATATGAAAGCTAATGTTTTGCGCATATATTTCTTGTGATTTTTCATAAACATTAGCAAATGTTTTGTTTGGGTTGTCGATGATTGGTGTAGGATTAATCCTCATTGCCGAGCTCGTTTCTTCCTTCTGCACAGATATGACCGATTTAATTAAAGTTTTATCTTCCTTTTAGGATTTTCCATCTGCTGCAGGTGTTTTCTATCCACCTCCCCCTGTTGTTGGATCTTGGAGATATGTGGCTTATTGCATGAATCTGTTTGATTTTTTGCTTTGGCTAATTAGGTGGAAAACATTGGAGCGTTGCACTGTTATTGATTAAATCAGGGGTTTCAGACATTGCAGGGTCTACAACGGTGGATGTGGCGAGCAGCTTATGCTCACGCAGGTTTTCTCATGTTCCTTATTTTGTTCAAAATCTGATTTCTTAATTTGGGCTATAACATTTTGTAACTAGATGCCTGGTTGGGGAGAGCTGTGGACCAACACATAAGTTAAACAGCTCTGAAATTCTGCCTGTGGAAGCATTCCAATCATTCCTTTCCTCCTTTCTCTTGTACCTCATACCATTCTTGCAGACCTTCAATTATTGCAGACTTGTATTTTCATGAGCATGGTTTCACAAGGAAAGACAGTCCACTCTTCCATTGCTCACAGGTGATACAATTATTACAACATACAGAAGACATGGTTATCCTCACGAGGCAGTCACACTGTTTCACCATATGTAACAAATAGGCCTTCAACCCAATCAGTTTACATTTTCCAACATACTCCCAGCCTGTGCCAAAATGGGAGCTTTGGAATAGGGTATGGATATCCATCAAAGCATAAAGGATAGAGGAATTTTGTCAGATGTAGTTGTAACTGCCTAGTAGACATGTATGCAAAATGTGGAAGCATAGACAAGGCACGTGAACTGTTTGATAAAATGGCTCAAAGAAATGTAGGCTCATGGAATTCCATGATTGCACAATATGAATTTTTTGAAAATGCACGTGAACTATTTGATAGAATGCCTCGAAGAGATGTGATCTCAAGGAGTTCCATGATTGCAGGATATGCATAAAATGGATTTCTTGAAAAATCCTGTGAACTGTTTGATAGAATGCCTCAAATAAATGTGGTCTCATGGCAGCCGCACATGATACTGTTGTATTCGCCTTCTATTAATTTTCTTTGGGCTTCGTGTGAAATATATTAAAGCTAATGTTTCTGTATATATTTCTTGTAGTTATTAATAGAAATTGGCAAATATTTTAGTACATCAAAGAGTGAGAGCATCCCTGCAAAATCCATCTGGTACATATACTGCAATCATGGCAATCTCTGATACGACATATTTTTCAGGCATTGTTTCAAACAGCTCATGTGCATTAGGTATTCTTCCACATTTTGTATAGGTGTCTACTAGAGCTCTTACAACTACATCTAACAAACCATTAGGCAGTCCCTGATACCACATCCTTTTCAGGCTATAAGCCCAATCTGACTGTATTGACCTACTTGACCTACTTGTATTGCGAGGAAGTAGTGACATTTTTAAATTTTGTTGTACTCTTGACAGCATAATGAAGACTGTAGTATGGATATTTTGTCTGTTCCTGCATTTCAGAGATAGCTTGTTGTTCTATGCATACTTGTAGCATTTTTTCTATAATGCATGAAGGTCTGCAATAATTGAAGATATATACATCTTCAGAGGAGTTGTGTGTAATAAGCAGAATGTGCATTTACAGCCATCAAAGCATAATGCTTTGTTAGATGTAGTTGCAAGTACCATAGTAGACATCTATACAAAATGTGGAAGCATATCTGATGCACATGAACTGTTTGAAACAATACTTGAAAAACATGTGGTATCAGAGACTGCCTAATGGTTTGTTACACGTAGTTGCAAATGCTATAGTAGGCATCTATACAAAATGTGAAAGCATATCTAATGCACATGGACGTCAGGCATTTGATCAAAAAGTTCACATGCCTTGTCTATGCTTCCACATTTTGCATACAGTAAGAGTAATGTGCAAGTTACTGAATATAAACAACAGAAATCAAATCCATTGTTCCACAGGTGGAATTTCAGAGATATTGAATGCTAATTAGCCAAAGCAGAAAATCAAACAGATTCTAAAAGAACATTTCCATAGCAAACAAGAAACCCTATTTCATGCAAGAAGCCACATGTCTTGAGGATCCGACAATAGGGTGAGCTGGACAAAAAATAGCTGCAGCAGATGGCAAAGTCTGAAAGGAGAATAAAACTTTAATGAAATTGGACATATCTGTGCAGAAGGAAGAAATGACCTCGACAATGGAGGATTAATACTGCATCAATCACCGGCGACCCAAACAAAACATTTGATGATGTTTATCAAAAATTGCAACAAATATATGAACAAATATTAGCGCCAACTGAAAATATTGAAGTAACTAAACATGCTATCAGGGACTGCCTAATGGTTTGTTACATGTAGTTGCAAATGCTGTGGTAGACACCTATACAAAAAGTGGAAGCATACCTGATGCACATGGACGTCGAGCATTTTATCAAACAGTTCACATGCCTTGTCTATGCTTCCACATTTTGCATACATGTCTACCAGGCTGGGTTATTTTTTTGGAATGCTTTGGATTTCTCTAAGGTCATACTCCATGTATTACATAGGCTATAGTTTGCCTGGGAATTTTGACTGATGAAGATAGGAGATTAAGGATATTCCCTTTCCATTCATACTCTACTGTGCCACATGGCTGCCAACTTTCCCCTGCTAATATGTGCAAGGTTCAAAATCATTGTCTTCTATACCTATTTTATAGGAATTTTGACTGATGAAGATAGGAGATTAAGGATATTCCCTTTCCATTCATACACTGCTGTGCCACATGGCTGCCAACTTTGCCCTGCTAATATGTGCAAGGTTCAAAATCATTGTCTTCTATACCTATTTTATATGTCTGGTATCAACAAGCGCTGTTTAACTACAAGCTACTGTCTAATAATATAGAACAGATGTCATTCTCTATCATCCACTAAACTGTCATTCATGTTTTGTTTATTTCTTATCTCCCATGTTTATGCAAAAGACACTGAAATTATCTCTTTCTTGAACTAGTTTTTGAATCTACTTTGATCTTATTAGTATAGAATAACTTTGAGCTTATTTGTGCATATCACTTAAGCTGTTTATGGAATAACTATTTTAACTCTTTGCATTTATTGCAAGGAGCAATAGTGGATGACATTAGAAAAAGCTTCCCTCCAGATCTAAGAAATGCTTCATGTATGTCAGAGATGGCAGGAGAGATTTCTGTCCTTCGTTGAAGTTGGGCACTAACGATCATGTCCTTCCAAGACAAGGGTTGGTCTAGATAAATGTTTGAACTTCTACATAGATAAACCTTCCATTTCTGTTGCTCTGAACAATACATGTTTGTTTTCAGGTACCCACTGTGTAACCTTCTTCGGGACAGCTCCAATCTTGTTAAAGCTCCTGTGCATGATTGGAGCAATGCTAAAGATGTGGAAGATTGCCTTGGTAGGCTGCTTAAGCCTTCAAGAAGCAAGAGTTTCCTCTCTTTGAATAAGTGTAAAGACATACAATTTGTTTGATTCAGAGTGTCAAATAGCTCCATGGTTAGAAATTTCAATAATCTTGCAGCATCCTTGAAATGCAAAATTTCATTAAGAAAATCCACATCTTATAGTGAAATGAAAAACTTTGTTATTCTTCATTCACATAAATCCAAGATAATAATATGCCACTATTACTTTAAAATGCTCACATCAGTACAATTTGTTTTGTTTGGAGATTTTTTATAAACAAATTGTAATACAAGAATAAACAAGATATCTGATGCAGGGGAAAAAGACTTCTACATCTGCTGAGAAGTTGGCCTCTGCATCTGGTGTGGCCGCTACTTTCTGAGAAGGCGTGTCAAATAATGTCAAAATAATTGCCACCCAGGTGCATATTCAAAATATGAGATTCATCTAATTCTCTGTTAGATCAAAAGAAAAGGCTGGCTTTCATTTGCAAATCTTATTTTTTTGAATTCGGCTTGTCTGAATTCACATAAAAGGAAACTGGAGTAAATGTCTAATGTTCTTTAAATATTTCTGTCCTTCTAAAAATTGAAAAGTATCTTTGGTACTAGGTGCTCGGAATCTTTTAGCTTACTGCCAAGGTCTCCATTACATCAAATTTACTGTGGATTCAAATCACTGTTTTAACAACATTATGTGCAAGATTTACAAATCAATTTCTAATTACTTCTCCAACATGGGCAAGGCTAGAATTTGAACCAAGGAACCATCACAATTTTTTGCAGGTATGATTGCTTATGTTGTTTACATTGTCCTACGCAAGATCACATCTATGTTTTCTTTGGTCTGTTCCAAGGCCTTTCCATTATTAAATATATCTTAATTTTGGTGCTGCAAATATAATTGCTCTCTGGTCATATAAGAAAATATCTTTGGCATCTTTTTAAATATGGTATTGAAGTATATGAATAAGGATATGGTTATGTTACATTTAAATATAATCAGGAGGGGGGTGGATACAGCAATCAGATCCCCCTCTAAGAACCTGAGTTTCCTTCAAATAATGCCAATCAAAATCTGGTCTTGCCTATCAATCTACACACTTAATTCTACCTGAGATATATACTCGCATGGTGGCTAATTCACTCTACCCATGCTACATACTTTCATGGAGGCAAATCCACTCATATGATACAAGGATTACTGCATCTTGATCTCACAAACACTATATGGAATCGAATAGTATACTTTTGTTTACAAGATATATGGTACAGGGTTAAAACATGATTTATATAGTTTTTGCAACTTATAGGTCATTTACATTATATCCATCTCCTATAGGACATATGATATGTGATAACTATGACTGCTTACTTTGTGTAAGTTTGAAATTGTTCAATGGAATCATAGAGGTACAGATCCTACATTTACTTGAGTGATTTATAGGCATTCTTCTTGAACAGAACTGAAATACTAACCTGGGCTGGAAATTTTCCAGTTGGCAATAGGAGATTGTGACAAAGCTATCACTTCTAGGTGAATCTACATTGTTATCAAAAATAGATACAGGAGAAGCTTTATGATGCAGGTGGAATATCATCGTGGAACTGCTGACCCATAACGTAGCACAAACTCCAAAGCTGGCAGGAGTACTAGAAAGCTCTGGCATTTCGTCATAGTTCAAACCAAATCCTAATTCCAGGAAGCCTTTTAGTTCATCCAAGTCCATGTTTGTCAAGCTTTTAGCTCTAGCAGAGTCAGGCCTGGGGAGAATTAATCCTAGCCTCTTCACCACATGAATCTTGAGCTGTTTTAGAGGAATAAGAATCACTGTAGTTATTATCATCAGATAAACCACCCAATTCCTCTGATAAAACTTGATCTCTCTTTCTCTCCCACACCTTCTCAATCCTGTCTTCTCTAGCCCTGAAGAGGCTTCTTTTGGCTTTGGTCCTCGATGCTACATGATATGTCTTTTCCACACTGATGTCTCCATAGTGCATATCTATTGGCTGACTAGGAGAAAGTGGAGCTTACAAACTACAGGTTGCAAGACATCATGTGCGCGATAATAACTAAGTGTTGCTTAGTGACTGAGTTCTGATCCTCGCCAACTACCTCAAATGAAAATAAAATATCTTTTCAGTACAGCAGATTGTTGTCTCCAACATTATGTGTCCCGAGTTTTGTAAAGTGATGAAATAGTAAACTGATTTGTAAGTTTCAGCTATAAATACATCAAATGAATTTTACTAAAAGTCATTACCTTACTAAACTACTATTCATTAGCAGATCTTTGAAAAGCTAATCTCTGGAATGTACCTGGGAGAGATTGTGAGAAGAATATTGCTCAGAATAGCTGAAGAAGCTACTTTATTTGGACAGTGTATACTATCCAAACTTGCAATTCCTTTTCAATTAAGGTATTCTATGCTACTCTTTATTTTGTAACAGGATCTAACTCTATGGATGGTTGTTCATTTATAAGTGTTCATATTTTATACGAATAATCTTCAAAGTACTCTATAGTCTAGTTTTTCATATTCATTAAAAAAGGCAAAAAAGAACTTTATTCATCAACAAAATCTCTCACATGCACAAATCTCCAATCTTAGTTTCATGTACGACTACAAGAAAACATATGATTACTATTTTATGTTGCCTCAATGCATTTGATTCCATATTACAGTTTCTGATGTGTTACTGTCAGCCCTTAATTTCCTACAGCCCTCATTTCTTATGCAATTGCAGAATAATAGAGATGTTAGATGCTATTCTTACACAAAGATTAACCCTATAACATAAGATAGAGTAGTTGTAAATTTATCTCCAATCTTTTCAAATAGGCCCTTGTACTCCATCTAATATAAACAGTTATTGTGGACGATACCAGAGGTGGCCGACATTGCAGCAGACATTGCTCAAGGTTAATTGTTTTTAGAAATAGTCTTAGTCTATTTAAGCTTTACCCAAGGAATATATGCATATATGTTCGACGCCTTCTAACATTAGTTATTGTCTATATGTATGGCAGTCATTGCATCTGCTTTTGCACTGAACATGTTGTTCCATATACCTCTATGGGGTGCGGTTCTTCTAACAGGCCTCAGCACACTCTTGCTTCTTGGACTGCACTTATATAGCGTACTCATTTTTGACCTATTAATTACATTAATTGCCTGCTAATTACATTCGTGTATTCAGATTTTCTTGTTATTGAAATCTAAAAAATGTAGACTTTATCTATGAATTCTAGATCCGAAAACTGGAAATGGTTGTGGCGCTTCTAGTGTTTGTAATGTTTGCCCGCTTTTTGGGAAAGATGGGAATGTTTGTTCTTCAGCTAAGCAGAAATGGAGCAACTGGTCTTACCATATCACTTCTTTGGGCACTTATTATGCTATAAGTTCTAACTACATTTGAACAACTTTGCATGTTTTCCTTGCACTAAGTTTTGTGTAAAGAAGGAAACACTTTGTCTTACTTCAAAAAAATACTCCAATAACTACATGTTTCTTTGTGACAAATACAACATGTCTCCCTTATATTGTGCAGCATGTTCTAGGACAATGGGCTATCTGGTTGGCAAAATGTCCCATCAAAATACCCTCCGGCGTACAAAGGCAGTTGTAGCATATGGGATTCAAACATGAAGCTCTCAGACTCTTTTGCCAAATACACTTTGCAGGTCTGAAGCGAAACCATCTCAAAAGCTAAATTAAATAAGATGTATCTATATATAACAGCCCCATTATACTATTTATTAACTGTCAAACGCTCCATGATGCAGTCAGACTCTTTGGCAGAATTTGCACTAATTTGAATTGCCATTTGCTTTAATTTGAATTGCCATTTGCTTTGATCCCCCTCTTAAAGTTTACAAGCAGCAAATCTTACGTTTTCAAGGTGCATTCATCTTTGCCTCATCTATGCTTTATGTAAAGAAATTTAGAGACATCAGTTCTTATTTTTAATTTAATATGCAATGGACATGCAGTTACTTCAACCACCTGAGGAAGTTATCTATCGTGGGCTGTTTCGAACCATGCATTTCCATACATTCACATTAGAAACAGACTGTGATGACAATAACTCTAAACATTCATCCATCCTAGTCTTACATTTTGAAAAGAAAAAATGGATCTGCTTACTGTACTGGCTTATCACGTTAGTAGTCTTTTTATACCAGCTGAAAGTGCAAAGTGCATAAATGTTCCCTTTCAAACAAGATGATTGTTTCCTTCTCAAGCTCAATGTTATACTACATCATGATAATTACCACTTGTAAATATTATTTTATCAATGTTCTACTTTATGTAAGTATCTGATTACATGACAAATTTCTCTCAAGTTTTGCTACTAAAAACTACTCAAACTCGTCGGGCTATTTTCTTCTTTTCTGCATCAAACAGATTTTAGAATTTATGCTTTTCAAACTGTGATTTCTAAATTATACATGTCAATTAACTCTTTAACAGCCAAGACGATAGATTCAATATAAATTCTAATTCATTGCCTCCCCGCATTCGCAATACGCCTTCACGGCAGGTACTCCTGCTGCAACGCAGCCCTTGTCTAATTTTATCCTCATGGTATAAATAATATGGTTGTAGATACCTTATTCCATGAACATTACACACGTACTATTACAGATTTTTAATCCTTATAACCAAGGGGAACCCACCATATCAAATGAATACCAACAATGGGGGCATATGACATCATAATCCTTATTAGATCATATATTTACACATGGCATCTTCTTACATCCCTTTTCCTTAGGTGATACCCTGCATTGTGGTCATCTCACTTATTGATCCTATAAATATCATACTCTTACACGTTAACTCATCACTATAAGAAGATTCTCTTTATTATTTTATATCACCTTATATATCATAAAATGCGCTATATTTTCCTGTATTTGATGATCACATTGTGTATCTCTAGATATTAATTTGATATGCCCCATTCTTACTTGTTACTAATCATTTACTCTATTTACTTTCTTACCACACATTGTTATACTTGTTTGAATGTTATTGGCCATAGATCCCATTATTTTCTATTTCATATTTCTTCATACACACATATCTTTGCTACATATTATCTTATTCTTGTTTTTTTTTCATATATTGTTTACTTATATGATCTGATCAATCTAGGAACTTGTACCTCTATGCACTTATATGTTTTAGGATTATGTTTTAGGATTTTCTCACTTTCATAATGGGATGATTCTATGAAATTATATTCTATGAACTTGTATGCTCTATGGAATTTTATTAGCTATTATATTTTCTCTTTATGTCCTTATATAATTTATGCTCTATTTATCTATGTCATTATAGTATTTGTCTTATGTATTCTCTATGTCATTGTATTCTATAGATTCTATTTTTATGTTATTGTATCCTCTATTTAACATTGATGCTTTGTGTTATATTTTATCCATGTCATTATATGATATATGATCTATTTCAGGGAAAATTTTAAGACCCCCTCCCAAAAAAAAAATCGTAGAAATTTATTGGCGAATATGTGAAAATTGACTTTCGTACTAATGGAAAATATGAAGAAAATGTAAATATGATGTCAGCCGTTAGTATTTTTTATGCTACTAGCCGACATCATATATTATGTTGTTAGACGATAGTATATGATGTTGGCCAAAAATATATGTATTATTTAGAACAATATTTTTTTGACAATAGTAATTAAAATAACCAACTCAACGAGAAATCTATCTTCACAAAATATGGTGCAAACAGAAAAAATAAAAAATAAAATATTTTTTGTGAAAAAAAAATAGAGATTTCGCTAAATTTTTATGGGAATTTTATTTTGAAATTTTTTTATGTTAGCAGTTAAAATGATTGTCTCAATGAGAGAATTTTCCTTCAAAAATATGGCACAAGCAAAAAAAATCCCACTCTTTTTTTATTAGTCTAACGACATTACTATAAAATGCTACTAGACGGTAGCTTTTCTGTATACTACCGATAAGTAGCATAAAGTATGTTATCGGCTAGTAGCATTTTTTTATGCTACCGACCGAAAAAATTATTATCATGTCAGTCGGTAGCATTTTTTTATGCTATTGGTTAGTAGCATTTTCTATGCTATCGGTTGACAACAATATTTTATTGTCTGCAGGTAGCATATTTCATGTTACTAGCTAGTACCATTTTTTTATGCTACTGGCCAATAGCATAATATATGTTGTTGGCTGGTAGCGTAAAAAATGCTACAGTCCTATAGCATATTTTATGTTACTAGCTGACATCATATATTATGTTGTTGGCCAGTAGCATAAAAAATGCTACCGACCAACAACATTAAGGCTAATTTTGTGAATTTTTATTTTGCGAGAATGGCAAATTGACCCCTAAAATTAAATTGTACCTAGAATATTTTGGCAACCCAGTCCTAATTCCTACCCTAAAAATTTGTCAATTTCAAATTTCAAAAATCGGAATATTCACGAATTAACGAATATTCACCACTAAAAGTTTCCCTGAAGAGAGCTTTACATTCATTTTGAGTGATATTTTCTAGGGGAGATCTTGTAATTTCTATGTGAGTAAATGAGTTCATTTGACTTGTTTGTATAGGGTTTCATATGTGTTGTTATACATTAAGGCCAACCCATAGGGAAATGACTAACCCATAAAAGAAACAAAATTGAGAAAATAAGTATTTGGTGCTTCTAGAAAAAATAATTAATTTCAGAACAAACTATTGGAGATTTTGGTCCCATTTGGACGGATTGGTCTAAGAGGGAAGTATGGTCATGTAAATTTTTGTGCATGATAATACGACTAATGGACTACTTTTTACTAATTTAACAATTTCTATGAATGACTGAGTATTGTAATGAGGAGAGAAAGCCTTGTGATAGGACTATTTTATCAATTAGGCTTAAAATGGGTGTACAAACCATTATTTGGTGATTAAGCCAATACTAATATTATTAAGAGACAAATTACTAAATCTAAGTATCCATGTTTCCAACCTTTAAGCTAGGGAATACAATTTTATTTATTAAAGGAAAATATATGTGACTATGTAAATACTCTTTTTATTTTCTTAAATTTTTTTATTGTTTGAGATGCTTAGGTGGTTATAAGATCCCAAATCAAAAAACTTGCAAATATATAGTGTAGTTAATATCCATATAGAGATAGTTTCACTTCAAGGTTCATTTTAAGAAGACCCCTCTGAAAAATTACTTTCGAATCATTGGTAAATCTCATAAATCAAATTTTGAATCATTGGCAAATTTCTGAAAAATGTTTCGTGGCAAAGGTGATTTCAAAAAGTATTGTTCCCTTGTTTCACAATTTTGGCCATGTAGGTTAGATGGACAGGTTGGACAGGTGGGTTGAACAGAGGGTGGATGGTCAATGGTTGTGTAGTCAATGGTTGGACGGGTGAGTTGGACCGGTGGGTTGGATGAATGGGTTGGATGGGTGGGTTGGGCGAGAGGGTTGGATGGGTGGGGGTTGGACAGGAAATGTTTGGACAGGTGGGTTGGACATATAGGAGTTGAGCGGGCATGGGGTGGATGGGTAGGGGATGGACGGGCAATTGTTGGTTAGGTGGGTTGGATGGGTGAGGAGTTGGATGGCCAAGGGTTGGACATGGTGGGTTGGACCAATAAGGGTTGGTTGGCTAAGGGTTAGACGGGTGGGTTGGGTGGGGGGTTAGACGAGGTGTTGGATGGGAGAGTTGGACAGGTAGGTTGGACAAGTGAGGGGTTGGATGGCTCTTGGTTGGTCGGTGAGTTCGATGGGTAAGTTATTAGAGTCTAGATGGCTAATGGATTGGTCAGGTAATGGTTAGGGTTTACAGTCTTTGGACGGCTAAGCCTAGAGTAGTTGCACGCGTGGGTTGGGAATTGATACCAATGAATTTAATTTTCATTAATGATACCCATTGACCCGATAAATACCCTTTCAAAGTTCATTTTTTCACTTTTATACGTAAATTTCTAGGGCTCTGAGCTCTCCAATTTTACACCCAAATTTCACTTCTCCCAAATTTCAGCAATGGTCAGTACCACATCTATTCCTACACCCAAATTTCAATATGAAAACCTCATGTGCCCACATATTTTATCTCTACTAAAAGAAAAAGACGCTCCAAAGGATCGGCTCGAAAAATCAGAATTTTCCAAGCTTGTGAACATGCCCCAATTCGACACTAATACATCATTCCTCGATTACCTTCTCGCCTCTTACAACAACAGTGATGTATAATTTTCCATTCTTCTTGTGCATTCGAAACGTCATTGAATTTATTTTTCTATTGAATCCGAGGACGTGCATCGGTTAACAGGTTTACCTTTTGAAAATAAGCTGCTTGTTACTACAAAGGTTGTCCTTACAGATGAAGACAAAACATTTTTGGAGTCTCATTACAATGTACAAGTTGATGGTAAGTTTATTATTTTTAAATGATTTTTTTCTTAACATTACTCGACCACACAAAGGCTCTAACATTTCTTTTCTGTAATTACAACTCCTCTTAATCATTCATTAAGAGGTCTTCTTCTACAAGGTATTATAAACAAATTCTTTATTGCAGTTGCTTCACTTTTTCAGGCCAGGATTGTATTGCAGGGAAGATCTACAGACATTCTGTATTGGGTAGTTCAGTATTTATTATAGACACTATCAGGTCAACAATTCGATTGGTGTAGTTATTTGTCCAACAGAATAAAATCAAATATCTCCCATGCCCGCAAAGCCAATCAAACTGATAAATCCAGGACTGTATTCTCTTTTTGTAATTTTATTCTTTCTTTCTATTATGAAGCATACTATGAATTGACACAACATAAGATTCCTACTGTAATCAATGATAAGATGATTGGTCTTAGTCTCGAAGAAAAACATGTAACAGTTTCTTTTACTGTTTACTTGTTATAACGATTTCAATTTCAATATTTTGAATAAAATAATAATTATATGATTTTATTTTGTAGAGAAAAATTATAGTTGTAGCATCGCATAAGGAGACAATTACTAGAGGTAAAGCCCCTCCAGAGGTCTATGTTGATTATGCTAAATCTATGTCAGAATCAACACAGACCTCTGGATTCAGTAGAATCAACACCAGTAAGACCTCGTCAAAAGTGACCTAAGGGGTCGATATGCACATCACCTTTACCATCACATTTAACTACAGGTATGAATAATGAAGCTATCTTTTTATATAAATTACAAATTCAAACAATTAATATAGATTATGTATTCTAATATTTCTACTGATCTTTCTATATGTATTGTATTTAGAAGCTACTGAGTTTGATGATGAAGATCAAACTCATTTCGGTTGTGGAGATCAAAATGTCACGATTGTGTCTCCATCTATGCAAGGTATATTGTACGATAGTTTGATTTGCATGTTTTGTTTCCTTACAATTTTTTAGCATTTACAAATCCCAACCGTTATATTCTAACAATTTTTTGTTTGCTTCATGTAGGTAATATGGCTTCAGGGCATATTGTGCTTGCAAGGTGGCCACCAATTCCTCCAACACGTCAAGTACAAACACAAAGGAGGACTTCATGAAAGAATATTAGGATTCCTGCAGAGTCAGCAGGAACAGTTCATCCCGCTACAACCGAATTTCCAAAACTGTCACTAGGTGGTGTTTTAAGTGTAACAACCACACAACTTTTCAACAACATTACCCTTGACAAGGAGTATTTAGGATTACATAGTGGCGATGTAGACAAGGGTACTATTTTGACACCCACGATATGATTCAATATACTCCACCTCAACAAAAAAATGTGCATTTAATACAGGGTAGTGACTCTCCTCCTCCCCCAAGTGCTGCTCCACAAACAGATGATGAAAAGACACATTTTATATTAGAAAATCTGATATCAGATAGTTTGGGGGACACAATTCAAGAGGTTGTAATGTCTGATGTTGATTTGGTGTGGTCTTGGGAGAGGAGAGAAATTTTTTTGATAAAATAAATAAATACAAGATACCATAATCATGCTCAAAGGAATTCATTTTTCACTTCCGTAGAGAGCCAGCCAGCATGCCAGGATGTTTTTCTAAACAAAGATCAATCAGAGACAATTTCATATAGTAATGATTACAATGATGAAATTAAAGACATAATGCTAAACAAGTTGGAGAATCTCAATGCTGAAGCACAGGCTTACTACAAAGAATGGTCTAACGAAAAGACTAATGTTTTAATAGAAAATGTAGAAAAAGAGAAAGTTGTTGTGTGTGGGAATTTATTTTTACATGAAAAACTAAAAATATCTGATATTATAAGCACTGCAATATATTTTTCATATTATTTGATAGACTAGAAATTTAATATTTCTATTTTGTAGGAAAAATATGAAAATTTAAATAAAGAAGCAGCTGTTTTTGAAGCTCATTTGAAGATTGCTTGCAAAAGCCTAAATTCTTTTATACAGTTGAAGGAAAATCTCATTGTTATTAATAAACAAAATAATACATTGAGAAGGATGATAAAGGAGCATAAGATGGATCCAAAATTTTTACTGAAGGAAAAGACAGATGCAGATGCAATACTTTTGTGTGTAGGAAATGTAGTGAGGGAGGAGTTAAATATACTAGAAAATATAAACACTACAGTAGGAGATATTCAGGCATCATGAGTTATATCAGGTAGCTCTGTACAGACGCAGTAGATTCCTCCATCTCTTATGCAATAAAAAGAAAAAGCTTCACCTGCATCATAAACTTGTATAAGTTAGTAAAGTTCACCATGTGACAGGTGTGTTGTCACAATTCCAACACTGGCGTAGGAATTAAAAGATAGTGGCCAACCCCTTTTTAGTTTTTATTCCGTGTGGCAGACATAAGGACAACTATGATTTTGAATCATAGGTATAAAAGAGGATGACCTTGTAATGCATCCTTATATGACAGAACTTGTCCGAAAGCTTTGATATGTTATTACAACCCCCTTTTTGAATTATATTAGTTGACAATGCTTTATGAATTTGTACTTTTTTCATAAAGTAATCTGCCACATGAGAGATTGATTTTAAAAGAAATTTGGAGGTTAGAATTGTACAATGTTACTATATGTTGTTAATACAAACTATGGTTCTTTTCTATTATTTACGTAAATGTTGCTTAAATTTACACTATTTTATTTCTTTACATTTCTGAATGGTTGCAGATGTAAAATAAATAAATTAACATATATAAAAGATGAATGTTTCCTTATTTCAGTTTGAATTTGAAAACCAAACATAAAAAAACAAATGGCATAATTGAAACATATAATGACAAATATAATATTGCATTTATTGAAAGTTGTAATCTCTAAATGAAATACATAAGTAGTCTCAATAATGTATAGAAGAGATGAAATCTATGTGAATTCAAACAGTCCTAGAGAAACACTTTCATTTGTGTCTTGGAAATCAACTGTAGCATGATTTGTGGATGTGTCTCGATCCCCTGGGTCAGGCAAAATATTACTAACTCTCTTCTTTCTACTAGTGAGTTCCAGAATGTCAGTGCTCTATCATAAGGAAAAGACTCCACTGAGTAACTTGATACATAAAATCTGAGACAACTTTTTGGATTCCTATCCAATCTATTTCAAAATTTTGACTTTAAAAAGGATAGTGCACTAAAAACCCTCTCATCTTCCACAAAACCCAAAATCATTGTTTGACATACCTCATACAACTTAATATACTCACTCAAATCTTCACTTAGAATACTACTAGAACAAATATCCTTCCAAATCCTTTTCATGGAACTATAATCCTGTGGGTTTTGTAGAAGTTGAACTTGTCATATCATTGTATTAACAAAGTCCATTGACTATGAACTAAGTAGTTTTCTTTCCAAAATTCCTTCTATAGAAACTCCATTTATCTCTTCATTCTTACAGAAATGATTATTTAGATCACCCATGTTTTTGAAAAATAAAGGACTGATAGATGTATAAGGTTTTCTGCCAGATAAATTCCAAAACTGTGGATTTACAACTCCCATTGCTTCAAGTATTTTATCATTTTTGAATCTTTCCCGGATCTCTTTAGCTAACTATTCAGAGATCTTTCTCAACTTATTCCTAGTTTCCATTAATACTGCATCATATAAATTTCGTGTCACTCTTACTTCTTCTATTTCTGAGTTAGGCATATCAGTTCTTTTTTGGTACGTATGAAGTTAAATCTCTTTTCCATGTGTTGTTATAAACAGATGATCATTTATATTGTACTTTAAGAAGCACATGGAATTTTTCAAATCTGTCAATGCATTCCAATTTTCAAAATCAACACCCTGAAAACTTCAATCATAAATATATAAACTTTCCAGACTCCAGCAAGCATGACTTCTAAGTCTTATAAATTATGTAATGTAGAAAGACCGATCTTGAGCATGCTTCATTAAAATATTAAGCTCCCTCA
>CM034156.1:113024537-113042037 GCA_019776745.2 Taxus chinensis | reverse complement strand
TTGACTTGAACTGACCTCATTGGTCACTCCATTTTGAGTCACTAAGTGCTATAATACATTTCAAACTCAATGTAATCCTCCTATTTCATTGTGTGAGTGTTCATGTAACTAAATCCTTTGACCTAGATTTTTCCTTGTGATTTTACACTAATAGGGGATATCGTATTATGATCCCATATAAACCCTTGTATATATTTGTACAAAATATATTTATGTCCTCTTGTGTTATGATATGTAGTATGAATATAGTACTTTTACTTTCTTAGCTCAATATTTGGTACTTACATGTGTTTTCTAGATAATAATTGTTTAAGGTGAACTTGTATATATAGGAGTTTATCAATTTGAAATTTAAATCTTAATGGTGTGAAAAGTGGCCAAAATCTATGCAAAACAGAAAATAGTAATTAAGATACCTAATCGAAAGAAATGACCAAAAACTCAATAGAGTTAATACTAAACATCTTAGGAAAGATTATATCATGGTCCTGACTAGATTTTATAATCTTGTATTGAGACACCAAAAGTAAAAAAATAGTTGCAATGGAAAAATATCTATGTGACACAACATAAAAAACGTAAATAAGCATCAAGTGAGTGAAAAAACAAATTATAAATCAATCAAGTGATGTAGAATTAAAAAGGACTTGCACAACTAAGATTTAGTTTCATTGTGCATATTCTAGTGTCTAGATTAGACCCCCCTTTATGCTAGTGAATAAAATTTACTATTTTAAAGGAGAAAAAGAGTGTACCTAATAGTGTTGAATCATATGAGGCTATTACACATGCCAATAAAGTAACTTAAGTGTACAAAAAATGTGAGCCTCTAGTGTGACCTAGAGGAGGTAGGGAGTAGCATGTTATAAGCATCAAAGTGTGTAATAGAAGTAAAATGAATATTTGGCTCTGATACCATAAAAGGAATGATAACGAGATCGTGCCAAGCCAAGAACACAAATGCTAATCAAACATCACGATCAATAAGATGAAAGCAATTCGCGAGAATAACTTTACATAAGTCTTTGCAAACAAATGAGTAGTAATATCATATATTATTATTGAACTCAATGCAATACATTGAGAATGGGCCTTGCTTAAATAGGCAAGGAATAAAAATCTATGGTCTTGACTAGTTCTTTGATGACTAGTGCAAAGGTCACTGTATACACAGTCCAGAAATAGTATTTTTTACCAGAAGAGGCAGTTGGATGTGACTTTCTCGAAAACACGCAACACACCCTAGAATAGTAAGTTGTGCAAACACCCATTAAAATCATTAGTCCTTGGTCATATGGTATAGTTTTTAGGTATAGTTCTTTCCTTGATCTATGGTATTGACTAGATCCTTGATGTCTAGTTCTCTCCTAAATTTATGGTCTTGACTAGTTCTTTGATGACTAGTTATTTCCTTGATTTATGGCTTGATCTACTACATTGACTGGTTCTTAGATTGTTATTCCTTGCCTATTTAAGCAAGGCCCATTATCAATGTATTGCATTGAGTTCCATAATAATATATGATATTGCTGCTCATTTGTTTGCAAAGGTTTTATGTAAAGCTATTCTGGTGAATTTCTTTCATCTTATTGATCGTGGTGTTTGATTAACATCTGTGTTCTTGGCTCAACATTATCTAATGAGATAATGTTAGAGTAGGTATTTACCTTAGCTCATGTTCACCTAGGTACTTTATTTACCTTTATTGTATTTATCCTTGCCCACTTATGTGTGTGAATATTTCTTTTATCTTATTTAGATATTAGGAGATATTATCTAGTTGTTAGGTATAGTTCTTTCCTTGATCTATGGTATTGACTAGTTATTTCCTTGATATGTGGTATTGACTAGATCCTTGATGTCTAGTTCTCTCCTAAATCTATGGTCTTGACTAGTTCTTTGATGACTAGTTATTTCCTTGATTTATGGCTTGATCTACGACCTTGACTGGTTCTTAGATTGTTATTCCTTTCCTATTTAAGTAAGGCTCATTCTCAATGTATTGCATTGAGTTCCATAATAATATATGATATTGCTACTCATTTGTTTGCAAAGGTTTTATGTAAAGCTATTCTGGAAAATTGCTTTCATCTTATCGATCATGGTGTTTGATTAGCATCTATGTTCTTGGCTTGGTCTGATCTAGTTATTGTTCCTTTCACATGCCAATAAAGTAATTTAAGTGTACGAAAAATGTGAGCCTCCAGTGTGACCTAGAGGAGGTAGGGAGTAGCATGTTATAAGCAACGAAGGGTGTAATAGAAGTAAAATGAATATTTGGAGAAGTATAGATTTGACTTGGTGTTCTTTGAGATATGGGGGTGATCAATACCTAATTGTGTTTTATAATTAAGTGGGAATTGGGTGTCTTGAAACCAAGGGAAGAATGTCACAATGCATCCTAGTTGGCCCAAAATAACACTTGCCATATTGTAGGACCACAACATTGCAAATGGATCTATGTCCCATTTTAAAAATAAAATAAAAATTCTTGTGTAATCATCACTATGTATTGTATGGGTGTACTATAGTAACCTTTGTAAATTTTATAGGTGTTTTTTCCACATAATGTTTTTTCAAATGTAGTGGAATGTTCACTTCTTAGTATTCTATGCATTTATGCATCCAAAGTTGAATGTTTGGTCCTTAAGTTTTCATATTGATTTGTACATGAGATCATGGCCATCTATAGAAACCCCATATGGTTGACCAAATTTCAACAAAAGGGTGATATAAAATAAAATTTCTTCACAAGAAAGTAATTGTTGATATAAATTTGTACTTGTGTTTGCAAAGTTGGATAGAGTGTTGAGAATAAGATTTAATGTTAATAGAAATTAGAGTGAAATCATGTTTCTTATGAGCACTAATAATAGTAGTGACCAAGGAGTGAGTGCATTGGTATAAAGTGTAAATTATATATCATAATTGTGGAAGAGATATAATATATGATAAAGTAGTATTGAGCTTGTAGAAGGTACAAAATAAAGACTATGTTCTAATATAGGAGTATTGGATTTGTAGAAATTGTGCAAGAGAGACTAGGTCTAATAAAATATAATAGAATGTTATTGATCTTATGAAAAATAATGACTTAGAAAAAGTTGTAGTAAGAATATAGTCATATAGTGTGTAAATAGAATTATGGAAAATAGAACTGTGGAACGCAAATAGAGTTATAAAAGAGTGTCATCATGTGTGAGTACATAAATAGGGGAAATAAAAATCCTAATGCCATAAATGATGTAAAAATGAGACAAATATGGACCAATATATGGAGTGGAGAAATTCAGGTATTAAGTAGAGATTAGATTTTGGCTAGGATATGTAACTTTAGCCCCCAAGGAAACCAATTACTATAAATATTAGGGTAGAAAATTTAAATAGTAATTTCATTGTTACTATGATTGATAGTGAATTTTTCTCTAAGAGATATAAGATTTCATGTAACAAATACACCTCGCCTTTGAAATTTTATCAAGTGGTGGACGTTATTCAGGCATAGACAGTTAATGAATTAGTAAGTATTGAAAAGTTGTGATTCTATTGGAAAATAGTAGTGATTTTCAATATTTTGTGAAGATGTCAATTTTGATAAATTTGAGATTGTGAGTGCATATAAGACCGAATGGTTTAATTTTTTATTTTAGGGTTGGAACCATACAATTTTGTATGATTTCCACCTAGAGTTATATGGTCCTGACCTAATGTTGGAAAAATTGAATGAAACATGTGTAGAGTTGTGTATTAACATGCTATGTGATATTTACAAATGTTTTCTTGTTGATAAATGTTTTAATCCATATTTTGATTGATTTTTTATTATAGAGACATACATCCCAGATTTTTTCACAATGGTTTCTATATGGATACCCTTCTCAGTTTGGTTGTAGATGAGGATGGTTGGGATGTATTGGATATACAAATTGTATGATATGTATCTATATTGCGAGAAGTGACCTAAAATGTGTACAAGATCATTGCATAATGTGAGTAGTGGAGACCATATACTTACACATTTTAGAGCCCCAAATGCGAGATGAACATGACATTAGAGGATTTATATCATATTCTAAGGATTCCAATAGTGGGAGAGAGGGTGAATTTATTACTCACAAAATTTTTGTATCATATGCACAGTGTATGTAGATTTTGGTTGGGTACAAGTGGCCTTATAGAGTTGACTATTTGATTAAGAGAAATGTGGATAATATGTGCCTAATCTGATTATTATTTTAGCAATAAATAAATGACAATTAAATGCAGCAAATGACCCAATCAAATTAAGCTATAAAATGTAAAACCCTAATTACAAAAAGGGAAAAGAAAGCCTTAGTTGATTCGCAATGAAATATGTACTATGCTAAAGAGATAACCCGATGAATAGGGAGTTATAAGCGTCACATAGAGACCCAGGAAAATATAGATCTAGAGAAATTAATTGAATAGGGGCACCCAAAAAGGGGCAGGGATGCTTGCGGGTGCCCTAGACCTGTTATAGGCACCAATGACTACCAAAAAATCTCATAAAACCATCTTTGAATGGTCACGAGGTGTTTTTTTCTTCTCCTTTAGTCACTATGATGTCACACAATCATCCTTGAGCTCTCTAGAAACATGCAATGAAGTATTGACCTATAAAACCCTCAAATAGACATCAAATCCTAAAAAATAAAGATGGACAATGAGGGTTCGAAAAACTATCTTTAGGTGTACCAAAATGGTGATCTTACGGCTGAGCATGCTTCACTACATCTCAAACCTAATGTAGTTCTATGTGTGTGTGCATATGGAATTGTGCCCGAGGTGGATCTTGCGCGTGCCGCACTTGGATAGCGGGAAAAGTAGCTAGATGTTAATAAATGTAATAGATGTGTTCATGGACTAGAATAGACTCCTCTCTTATGAAGTGTATGTAGAATAATACATTATCTTTCTCTTGAATGGATGCCATAATTAATGCTTTGATACTCTTGAATAGCCTTTGGATGCAACCTTATGTGGAGATAAATAATGCTTAGTTCTTGGTCCCTTACTATGATCACATAACTTTATATTTATGTGATTCCCTTGCTTGAATTTCATAATTAACCCTAAAAATGCCGACTACCAAAAAAATAAGATGATTAAACAGGATAGAAATTAACCAAAAAATATGAGTAAAGTGTAAAGATTTTATCAGCATCTCAGAGCGGATGGGAGCGCTACCGGTGGCAGTCCTGGCTAGGTGGTCAGTGTCCAGAATGAGAAACTGATGAGATATGAAAATACAGACTGAGAAAGAAGGAGTGAAAGACCACGAAGTAGAAATAGAAAGAATAGGAAAGATGGCCAAATACATGGGTTAATAATTTTTTATTCTTACATAGGAATCGTATTAATAGTAATATGCTAATTAGGACTGGATAATTATCTCAAGTGTGTGATATTGTGTCTAAATTTTCCCACACTTTATGTTGTTTGAGTGAAATATCGATAAAATAAATTTGATATAGATGTGTTAATTGATAACCATTTAGATAAATGGAGAAAATCATGCCAAGAGATAAGAAAAAATGTGAAGTGATAAAAAAAGGTGGAGCGTGGAGACTAAAGATGAGAAGTGTAAAAAATGATGAGATGATGAACCCTTAGGGAGGAAACATCATGTGTGTATATTGTTGTCGATGTACTTTTTCTTAATGTAAATGGCATTGATGTGTGTGATGTTATGGAGGTTGTTGATCTTCATATCAAGTGATATTGACTACTGCTAGTCTACTTCCTATATGGACGGACCTGCAAAAGACAATAATGAAGAACTAGTGAAATATGCATGTATATATGTAAGATATTATCTAAAGAATTATGTAAAAGATGAATAATGTTAAAAATGAACATGTACACCTCATATGTGATGATGGAAAGATTGTAGAAAGGATCATGTAGGTTTTATTGATGACTCGAGTTTTTTGGATGCAATCTCATGCCATTTCTGTCGGCTATGCAAGTTTGTTCGAGCGATCTCACGCAAATCAATTTGGAAGAAGTGTAAAGCAGAAAACTACTAGTGTCATCCTCCATACCTTTAACTGACTTCTTTAAATTTAGAAGACCACTAAAAATGGTGTGTAAAATTCTAGTCCAATTCAACCATTTCCAATCCAGCGTTGTGGATGGGAAAAGAAGTTGTAATGGGTGTATGTTGAGCTAAAGGACTATCTGCCCTATCAATAGCTGTTGTGTGGAGTTTTGTAGATTATGTTGCAGTGAATAATTATATGTAACTTACCCCTAGTCACAAGAGTCCAGGAAGGGTCAGGGGTACCTAGGCACTACTCTCCTGGTTCTGGGAGCTGGTGTATGTGATGTAGTCAAGGACCCAAGTCAAGATTTTGAGCCCTTATCTAATGCTGATAACTGTGTTGTAACAGTATTGTTTTGTGTTGAATGACTGTTTGTAGATCTGTTGTATGGGGTGAATGATTCACCCAAATGATGACCCCCCTTGTTTGGGTGCATGTGATGTCGTTAGAGGAGAATGTGACCCAAAGGAGGACTAACCATTGTGCTGAAACTTTGGCCTACAGGGGAGGGAGTGTTCTTGGTAGAAACCAAGGCACACAAAACCAAGTGGCTAGGAGACAAGTGTTAGGACAAGAAAACATGCATGTAAAATGTAATCTAGTAGACAATGTTTAAGCTAAGACACAAGTAAACGATATGTAAAAATACGATGTAGACCACGAAAAGTGGGTTTCAAACATGGGACATCACTCATGATGTTGCAAGAAAATAAAGGCCGTAGTTGCCACAAGAAAACAAGTGTGCACACAAGACAAAGGGAAAATCCCACAAACATTGGCAATTAATGATAAGTAAGAACATACAGTGTAATAGAAAACCATGGAAGTAAAGAGACCTGCGAGATTAAATATTTCACATGAAGCACCCCATTAGCATCTTAGGAAGATAAAATGTATGTCAAAAACTTGTATGAATCCAATATAGTAGTGTTTTATGAAACAAAAATAAACAATATCACTTGTAGTGTAGATGAAATTGGATGCCCCCATGAGCCATTGTGGGACTTGTAATGGGTAGTACTGCACAAAACATCCATGCTGCGTGTATAGATCTGTGGAATCTGTGATCACATCTAGAAAGTAAGTGAATTTTCATGTGTATATGATAAAGATAATGACATACAAGATATATATCTAGCATGTGTAATAAGATGTGCATGTAACAAGTAAGTGTAAGCAAGACTAAATGTGACTAAGATATGCAGTATGTTATGGATGAGACGGAATAGAAATACAAAGTGAATTATAGGAGAAGCATGCCCCCATGAGTTGGATGTGTATGTAGTGAGGTGATGGTTCATTGATTTATGCCCCCTCAGTAGTCAAGAATGAACCAGTAAACGAGAGTGTGTCATTGGGAAATGGTTTGAATTATGTGTAGTAGAAATATATGCTCGATCAAAGCACAACGCATAGAGTGTAAGTGTGTGAATGATTGAACATGTGATTTTTGTGAGGTCCATTTGAGTTATATACCCTCAACAATTGAGAATGGACCATGGAACTAAAGTGCGTCATAGGGTAATGATCACAGCATGTATAAGTAGATGTAAAAAGGATATATTTTAAATGTGTAGAGTTTGCAGTGTGTATAATGCACAATGGATGCAGCGAGAAGGAGATGAGTGCATGATGTGTGAAGTATGTAGTGTGTAGTGTGTGAGGTTCATGTGTATAGGATTCCCTCAATAGTCAAGTGTGAACCATAGCACGAGAGTGTGTAATCGGGAAGTGTGTTGTTTTGCATGTAGTGTGCGAGGGATATGTTGTAATGTGTAGTGCAAAATAGGTCAATTGTTTGTGAAACAGATTGATTATAGACACATTGTGTGTGTGATGTAGATTGTCGAGATGTGGAAGTGTCAAATAGTGTAGATGTGATATGGATATGTGGATTGTACAATATGTGTGTGTTGATTCGTATGCAAGAGATATGTGTCATGTATGATGTAATGGATGCATGTTGTATGATTTAGAGAGATATATGTCATGAAAATCACTATGTGTAATATGTGGTCAAGGGTGTTGCATAGCTTGTGGTGTGGTAATTTGACTGCGCGTAAGAGAAATGTGTTATGTGATATAGGAGATGTATGTTGTCTAATGTAGGAGAGATATGTTGTGAAAACTTTGAATGCATCAAGTGTGTTGTGTGTTGTGTTGAAGATGCACAAAGAGTAGGTGTTGTTATTGTGTTGAGTTGGTATTATGTTATGTCGAATGTGTGTATTAGGAAGAATGTATCACAGGTGTGTGGATTATATAGTAATGCATATGCATGAGAAATAGAATGAGGTTTAATGTAGTATTTAGTAAGTTTTATGTGTATAGGATTCCCTTAACAGTAAAGTGTGAACCGTAACACGAAAGTGCGTCATTGGGAAATGATGATACAAGCGTGTATGAAGATGTATATGTTGTATGTGAGAGTCTAGTTATGAAGTGATGAGAAAATAAGACATTTATTAACGCAGAGGGGTATAAATGTGATGCCCCCTAAGTATATGATGATAAGAATTATCAAGTAATTTCATCTGAAAAGATCATCATTTTCATGGTCAAAGATAAATGGTGAAGCATCTGGTAACTTGGTAGGCGATAGTATCAGGTTGGTCGAGTAAAGCACCATGTAAGCGTAAGTTATAGACATGCCCATGGTATATTTCTCATCAGTGAATGGAGGTAGTGGACAACCATGTGCATACCAGTGAGTATGATTTGGTGAATAACCAAGAAATGAGTCATTACAAATGATAAATTCAACCAAACGGCATGGAAAATAATATATTAATAGTGATCAGGATCTAACATGTGCCCCCAATGATGCAATCAAGCCAAGACTCGATCAAGTGTAAGTGGAGAAGTACGGGGAGCACGTGAAAGAAATCCATATGAGATAAAATACTTGAAGACCATAAGCAATGGTAATGTGAATCAAACCCATGGTAGAGATGAGGATCATGAGGTGGAGGAAAGATGTCATCAACTACAAATCCTAGCCGATCTAACCCATCATGTGTGCATATAGTATCCGAGAAAGTAGGATCAAATGGAATGCATGCTCCCAATAAGAGGCATTCATGAATAAGTGTACAGGTAAATAGAGGATTTTTTCTAATGGAGGTGGCTCATGAGAAGGTGAAGGATATGGAACGACGTCCAACATGTTGGAACATGCTCGCTGATAAAGAATCATGGTAGTAGTAGAAGCAGGGGGACGCAGTGGGCGAATATGAGACAATATCTAATAGGTAAAATAACACCTTCAAGTGGTGCTAAATGAGTCGGGGTATCCATAGGTTGTGGTTAATCGGTGGTAGATAGATGTTGGAGTGGGAATTGTAGTGGTGGGATCACGGTTCACAATATTTAAAGGGTTCACGATCATCAAGGAACTATATATTCTGACACCCTCATGTAAGAACTTAACACATCGATGCACTGTAGAGGGTAACATCCTTGCATGGTATGAAGCCATGGCCTAACAAGTAGACAATTATATTGCCGAACTAGGAAGTCCATAACAAATAAAACCGTGTTAAGAATAGTTTTATCTCTGATACGGTGATAGGCATAGTGATTGTGGCCGATGCATGGACAAGAAAAAAGCCATCATAAGCATAAAGAGAAATAAGGTGAAGGGACTAACATTAGAAGAAAAAAGGCCGATGGCCTCAATGAATGATATAATTGTATAGATTAAGCTCAAATCCATTATCAATGATGGTTCATTTGACACCCACATTATTGATGCAGTATAATTATGTATAGAGGTGAATCATTGTCAAAAATAGTAAGATTGTCAGCAGGGGTAGATGGAAAATCAATATGCTGAGAAAATGCATCTACAAATGTGTTATATACTATATCTAGATGAGTATCAACATTAAGGGACTCGGGTAGTATCTAAGAGAGTTAATTATTTTAGCTCTTATTTCAGGAGTTGATGAGCAAGAAATCATGAATAGAGATACTCATGATGACAAGATACTATGAAGATAAACGCAATAGGAGTATGAGGACCCTAAGAGTGTTCAGATCAATTTGGGTTCACCAAAATGATTAAGCGAAATGTGGATAATATGAGCCTAATCGGATTGCTATTGTAGTGGTAAATAAATGAAAATTAAATTCAGCGAATGACCCAAACAAATTAAGTTATAAAATGTAAAATCCTAATTGCAAAGAGGGTAAAGAAAGCCTTAGTTGATTCACAGTGAAATATGGATTGTGTTAAAGAGCTGACCAGATGAACAAGGAGGTATAATTGTCACACAAAGACCTAAGAAAATGTAGATATGGAGGAATAGGCTGAACAGGGGCACCCAGAAAGGGGTAGGGGCACTTGCAAGCACCCTAGACCTATTGTAGGCGCCTATGATCGCCGAAAAGATTAAAAAACCATATTTAACAGGTTGCAAGGTGTGTACTATCCTTCTCCTTTGGTTTTTATAAGGTTGTACATAATGATCGTCTAAGCTCGCTGGAAACCTACAATGAAGTATTGATCTATAAAACCCTCAAATAGACATCAAATCCTAAAAACAAAAGATGTAGAATGAGGGGTCGAGACTGTCCTCAAGTTATCACAATGGTGATCTTATGACTGAGTACTACACTGCATCTCAAACCCAATGTAGTTCTATGTGTGTGTGTGTGTGGGGAATCATGCCCTAGGTGGCTCTTGTGTGTGTCACACTTGATAACAAGAAAAGTAGATAGTATGTAAATAAATGTAATAGATGTGTGCATGGAATAGAATAGACTCCCCTCCTATGAAGTGTATGTAGAATAATGCAATCCATTTCCCTTGAATCGGTGATTTGATGCTCTTAAATAGCCTTTAGATGCAACCTTGGGAGGAGATAGCTAATGTTTAGTGCTTGGTCTTTTATTATGATCACGTAACTTTATATTTATATGATTCCCTTACTTGAATTTCATAATTAACCCCAAAAAGGCCTACTACCAAAAATATAATATGCTCAAATAGAAAGTAACCCAAAATATGTGAGTAATGTAAGAAGAGGTCAGGGGTGTCCAGAGGGGATAGGGGCGCTTAACGCTAGCGTCTTGGTTGGGCGCTGGTGTCCATGACTCAGAGAAAATGAAGGGTCAGAGGCCAGACTTCTCAAGAAGGTGTGCAAGACCAAAATTGGACAGTAGAAAGAAAGTAAATATGGCCAAATACATGGGTTAGCTAGTATTTTTCTTACTTAGGAATCATATGAATAGTAGTATGGAATCATGACAAGATAATTACCCAAAGTGCATGATTTTGTGTCTCCACTATTTTTCTGAGTTCTATTGTGAGAGTTGCGGTTCCATAACTATGTAAAGTTCTTGCATTGTTATTATCATATTGGATTCACTTTATATAGTATGGGGTATTGATCTTGTATAGTATGTAGTAGATATGTTATTTGATAGAGGACATTCATCTCAGACATGCTTGGGGTTGGTGTATGTTAGCCCAAGTATAAAGGAATTTGTATAGGTTTACTTTGGAGATTCATGGAGGTGGAGTAGAAAAAGTGACTTTATTACATATATGGTCATATGCGAATATTATTTTAATGTGGACAATTAGAGGTCCAAACATTGATTGGACCTATCTAGAGATATTCATAGGATGGTTAATGATACTTAGGAGGTAAGGCATAAAAATTGCATCATATAAAACTATATTAGATAGGTTGATCCTTGATAAGATCATATATATACCTTATTAGGGCATGGGTAGATTATGTCGTAGAGTTTGCAGTGAGTGCTAGGATGATTTGGTTAGAGGATTGATATCCTGAAGTAGGGGATATTTATCAATGTGTGTGTGTGTGTGTGATGTGCCAATTTATCTTAGTACACGATGTTCCTCCATCGCCATAGATGATATCAAAACATGCACCATTGATAGATGAGATTCATTTGAAACTTACACTAGGTGCTATATGACCCCACCAACATATGAGGTGGATATAGTAGTGATTGTGGGTGTTATAGATATTTCACAATATACCACAACTTATACTCAGGTGGACATAGTGTCAATGGATTTTATTATTTCCTATTATCATAGGTGACCCAAGAGTTGGAGCACTTTCTCAAGGATGATATGTAGTGGAGACACCCCCACCCATAAAAGAGGTTTTTGGAGGTGATGTAGATTCCATTATAGAGGATTTTGCGGCCTTGACCATTTCCCAATGTAAGTATTGTGTGATTTTTTATTTAGTATCTAGTAATGAATTGTTGTGATATATTTATAAAGTATTAATTGATGTGTGGCTAATATATAGATGTGTTTTTTTTTGTGTGCAAGTGATGTCTATTAGACAACAATCATCAATGCATATATGAGGAAAACAAATAACATTCCTAAGGATATTGTATTTAATGGGATTTTATACTAGGTTGATAATGTTGCATGAGGGTTCACATATTTTTTGACCCTATGGTTGTGACAGCTGTCACCAACATTATACTAAAAATATATTAGGATGATATCTAATAAGAGTTAGCACAAAGGCCCCAACCTCCACCTTGGAATATTTTTCTCAACACATGGTGTCTAAGTTGATGAGTGTGTAAGAATAGTATAAAGATGATAGGTAACATATAAATAAATTACAAGAGTGGTTGTTGCACTATAGATCATGATCACATTCACGTGGTCATCGAGATGTAGGGGAGGACTCGACTTATCAAACTTCCACTAAGGTTTTGAGATATGATTGTGATGATAATGATGATGTATAGACATTTTCAGAAGGGCATGACCATCATTGTATTTTTTAATAAAAAATGTATATAGCCTTTTGTGTTGAATACATGTGTTATATTTGTGTAATCGTCTTATGATTAATTTTAAATGTTCCACGTATTATTTTAGTGTGCTTGAGTAATGTATAATTTAATGTGATGAGTGTGTTAACTATGATAGTTACTTTGAGTAAAAATGGTTTATTTAATAATGTGGAAGTGATTAGGGTGAGTGATTATATAAATGTGTACTCACATTTGTAGCATAGGTAAAATTAGTATAGGTGGGACAAAAATGATTGTGAGGAAACCAATTCTTAATAAAGAAGGTAGGTTAATACTTAGATGCCCCTAGTCATTAAAGAAGAGACACCATGTTTAGGAAATAATATAAAGAGTCATGATGGGTTGTGAGTTGAGAATTCATAATATTTTTACCAAATATAGGATGCACACTCACTCTAGATCACCAAGATGCACTATCAGGGGATACATGTGATCTATTAGTTTAGTTTGAAATATATGGGGTGTCTTATCATATAAGTATGTGTGTGTTGTGGTGTGTTGGGTGTGTGTTGTGGTGTGTGTGTGTGGTGTGTGTGTGTGTGTATTTAATATCTGTCTCTATGTATATATATCATCTATCTCTGTCTCCTATATCCTCTCTCTATTCTCTCCTGTCTTCTCTCTCTCTCTTTACTCTCGCTCTCTCTCTTCTCTCATATCCTGTATCTATCTATCTCCCTATCTACATATATGTCTAGAGGTAGAGACAGACCACAACACACACACAACACACACACAGGAGAGATGGAGAGACAGCGTAGATGCGAGAGATATAAAGAGATATACATATATATTATAGATATCAGAGGAGATAGAAATAGGATTATATAGCGTAGGGTATATATGGAGATAGATGTAGAGATCTAATAGATAGATCGAGAGAAGATATAGAATAGAGAGATAGATATACATAGATGTAGATATATAGATGTTTCGTATAGATGTTAGAGACAGATGGATAGAGATTATATATATAAAGATGTTAGACATAGTATATATATAGATAGACATGATGATAGAGACATATGTGATATGGAGAGAATGAGACAGATGGATATAGACAGACTATATATATTACAGAGAGGGGAGATATACAATGGAGTAGATATAGACGAGATGTTAGGTGAGGACAGAGGGAGAGGAGACATAGGGGACTAGAGTATATTATATATGTTGTATATAGATATCTAGATCTATTAATAGCATCTATATATATATATATATAATATAATATGAGTAGATATATAATATATATCTATATCTCATTTGTACATAATATATCATGATCTATATATAGATATATATATGAATATATCTATATATATATATATATATATATATAAAGTGTTTATCTTGTATTACAAATAATTTTTTCTTCATAATCCTTTTGAATTTAGCTTTCTATATTTGTTGATTATTAAGATCTTCATTTGGAGGAACTACTTTTATAAGAGGTTACAAAAATAGTGTTGTTTTAAATGGTTTTCTTTTACTTATTAGGTTGAAGAAAGGAAATAGTTTATTATTCCTTATTAAAAATTACGCATATTGGGAAATATGGAGGTTTTATTACATTTCTTGCTATATTGAAGGAAAGAATAGAGAATGAGTTGATGTTATGTAATTTGAGTATGAAACTAGAAATGTTATCAACCTAGCAACCATTATAGAGGATTTTGCGGCCTTGACCATTTCCCAATGTAAGTATTGTGTGATTTTTTATTTAGTATCTAGTAATGAATTGTTGTGATATATTTATAAAGTATTAATTGATGTGTGGCTAATATATAGATGTGTTTTTTTTTGTGTGCAAGTGATGTCTATTAGACAACAATCATCAATGCATATATGAGGAAAACAAATAACATTCCTAAGGATGTTGTATTTAATGGGATTTTATACTAGGTTGATAATGTTGCATGAGGGTTCACATATTTTTTGACCCTATGGTTGTGACAGCTGTCACCAACATTATACTAAAAATATATTACGATGATATCTAATAAGAGTTAGCACGAAGGCCCCAACCTCCACCTTGGAATATTTTTCTCAACACATGGTGTCTAAGTTGATGAGTGTGTAAGAATAGTATAAAGATGATAGGTAACATATAAATAAATTACAAGAGTGGTTGTTGCACTATAGATCATGATCACATTCACGTGGTCATCGAGATGTAGGGGAGGACTCGACTTATCAAACTTCCACTAAGGTTTTGAGATATGATTGTGATGATAATGATGATGTATAGACATTTTTCAGAAGGGCATGACCATCATTGTATTTTTTAATAAAAAATGTATATAGCCTTTTGTGTTGAATACATGTGTTATATTTGTGTAATCGTCTTATGATTAATTTTAAATGTTCCGCGTATTATTTTAGTGTGCTTGAGTAATGTATAATTTAATGTGATGAGTGTGTTACTATGATAGTTACTTTGAGTAAAAATGGTTTATTTAATAATGTGGAAGTGATTAGGGTGAGTGATTATATAAATGTGTACTCACATTTGTAGCATAGGTAAAATTAGTATAGGGGGACAAAAATGATTGTGAGGAACCAATTCTTAATAAAGAAGGTAGGTTAATACTTAGATGCCCCTAGTCATTAAAGAAGAGACACCATGTTTAGGAAATAATATAAAGAGTCCGTGATGGGTTGTGAGTTGAGAATTCATAATATTTTTACCAAATATAGGATGCACACTCACTCTAGATCACCAAGATGCACTATCAGGGATTACATGTGATCTATTATTTAGTTGAATATATGGGTGTCTTATATATATATATATATATATGTGTGTGGGTGTGTGTTGTGTATAATATATGTGTATATATACATTATCCATATATAGATATTAATACATGTATACATATATCTAATAATGATATATATATATCTCTATATATCTATATATGGTATATATGTATACCTGTTATATATATGTATATATGTATACATGTATATCTATATATATATATATATATATATTATGTATAATGTATATATACACCGATATATATTTACATATATACAATATATATATAGATATATACATGTATACCTAGATAATCATGTTCATTATATATATATATCTATATATATATAATTAGATATATACATTATACATATTATATAGATATATACATGTATATATATATATCTATGTATACATTATATATATATGTATATATATAAGTACTCTGTAATATATATAATATTATATATATATATCTATATATATCTATATCTCTATCTCTATATATATATTCTAATACTATACATGTATCTATACTATATCTATATCTCCCTATAGATCTATATATCTTTCTTTATCTCTCTCTACTGTATCCATCTCTAATTATCTCTGTCTCTATATCTATCTCTGTATATCATATCTCTCTCTCTGTTCTCCATCTCTCCTGTGTCTCTCTCTCTCTCCGTCTCTCTCATCCTCTCTCTCTCTTCTCTCTCTCCCTCTTCTCTCTATCTCTCCGTGTTTCTCTTGTCTTACACCTCCGTTTTTCTTCCTCCTCCTTTTGCTTTCAGCTTCTCTCTTTGTTGCTTTTTTGTAAACAAAGGAAGATCTGCAGGGAGAACAGTGGAGAAGAGGGGACAAAAAGAGGGGGGGGGGGAAAGGGTTGGGTCTGGACGTAAGGAGGTTGAAGAAAGGAAAGAGGGGAGTAGGCCTGAGGAAAAACGACGCAGACTTGGGAAGAGGGAGGGGGGGGTGGACAGGGCTGTCGAGAAGGGAAGGCAAGAAGAGAGAGGAGGGGGAGGGGATGTAATTGGAGTATGAAACTAGAAAATGTTATCAACCTAGTAAAACAACCAATGAATGAATAACCTTAGTTAAATTTATTATTTCTTAAAAACCACGTTAAGTTAAACTGTACAAACCAGCCTTGATTGAAGGTTCCATTTTTGGGGAACAAAACTGTTGCCCTGTGCAGAGTGGCGGTTTCAGAATCGCCACCCAACATAAAGTGGTGGTCAATGAACCACCCCCCAGACAGGGAGCCGGTCACAGGATCACCGGCCTACGTAGGGAGATGGTTTCGTCACTTTTGATGGAAAAATAAATTTTGTTTGTGAAAAAAAAAACAAGAATGCAAAATTAAATGAAATCCAAACCTAAAACCATTAAAAGGTAATTTACAGAGCAACTAGAAATGAATTGAAATTAAGTGTTTAAGCTCTCCAATATTTTTATGGCACCCATATGTGTAAATATTCTTAGATTAAGGAAATTGGGTATTTCCCAATGGTTGAACTCAAACAAGAATTTTTTTTTCATTAAATAATAAAACAGTTCCATTGTAGGATCTCTACATTAAGAAAAAATGGGCAATAATACAATAGTGTAATCTTTACAACTAAAACCATGAAATTTTTTCCATGGTTTCTCTTCTTTCTCTCATGGCTTCCCATCCTTCTCCTCTTTCGAAACTTGCCAATAAAAAATTAGCAAATAAGCCAAAGGAAAAGAATAAGAACATTCTATAGAGATGACTAGGGTTGATGGTGAAATCCCTAAGATCTAAGGGCCCCTCATGAAAATCCATCTACTAAGGATTGGATTCACCCTACAAAGTTAGGTGAGG
>CM034156.1:112968579-113024037 GCA_019776745.2 Taxus chinensis | reverse complement strand
TTATCAACCTAAGCACCATTATAGAGGATGTTGCGGCCTTGACCATTTCCCAATGTAAGTATTGTGTGATTTTTTATTTAGTATCTAGTAATGAATTGTTGTGATATATTATAAAGTATTAATTGATGTGTGGCTAATATATAGATGTGTTTTTTTTTGTGTGCAAGTGATGTCTATTAGACAACAATCATCAATGCATATATGAGGAAAACAAATAACATTCCTAAGGATGTTGTATTTAATGGGATTTTATACTAGGTTGATAATGTTGCATGAGGGTTCACATATTTTTTGACCCTATGGTTGTGACAGCTGTCACCAACATTATACTAAAAATATATTACGATGATATCTAATAAGAGTTAGCACGAAGGCCCCAACCTCCACCTTGGAATATTTTCTCAACACATGGTGTCTAAGTTGATGAGTGTGTAAGAATAGTATAAAGATGATAGGTAACATATAAATAAATTACAAGAGTGGTTGTTGCACTATAGATCATGATCACATTCACGTGGTCATCGAGATGTAGGGGAGGACTCGACTTATCAAACTTCCACTAAGGTTTTGAGATATGATTGTGATGATAATGATGATGTATAGACATTTTTCAGAAGGGCATGACCATCATTGTATTTTTTAATAAAAAATGTATATAGCCTTTTGTGTTGAATACATGTGTTATATTTGTGTAATCGTCTTATGATTAATTTTAAATGTTCCGCGTATTATTTTAGTGTGCTTGAGTAATGTATAATTTAATGTGATGAGTGTGTTAACTATGATAGTTACTTTGAGTAAAAATGGTTTATTTAATAATGTGGAAGTGATTAGGGTGAGTGATTATATAAATGTGTACTCACATTTGTAGCATAGGTAAAATTAGTATAGGTGGGACAAAAATGATTGTGAGGAAACCAATTCTTAATAAAGAAGGTAGGTTAATACTTAGATGCCCCTAGTCATTAAAGAAGAGACACCATGTTTAGGAAATAATATAAAGAGTCGTGATGGGTTGTGAGTTGAGAATTCATAATATTTTTACCAAATATAGGATGCACACTCACTCTAGATCACCAAGATGCACTATCAGGGATTACATGTGATCTATTATTTAGTTGAATATATGGGTGTCTTATATATATATATGTGTGTGTGTGTGTGTGGTGGTGTATATATATGTGTATATATACATATATACATATATATATATAGATACATGTATACATATAATATATAATATATATATATATATATATATATATATATATATGTATATATGTATAGCATGTATATATTATATTTATCACTGTATACATTTTATCTATCTCTCTCTATCTATATCTCTATATGTATACTTCTTGTCTATATACATCCTCTATATACTCTACTACCTCTATACATCTATCTCTTTCGTCTCTCCCTTTCTCCATACTCTCTATTTCCTCTCTGCTCTCTCTCTCTCTGCTATCTTATCTCTCTCCGGGGGGTGTCTCTCCTCTCATCCATCTCTCTCCTATCTCTCTTCTCCCTTTTCTCGTCGTCTTCCTCTCTGTCTCCCCCTGTCTCTCTCTCTGTCTCTCTCCTCCTCTCCCTGTCTCTCCTCTCTCGCTCTCTCTCTCTCTCTCTCTCTCTCGTCTCTTCTCTCTCTCTCTCCTCTCTCTCTCTCTCTCTCTCCCATGTCTCTCTCTCTCTCTCTATTCCCCTCTCTATCTTCTATCTTCTTATCTTCTCTGTATCTCTCCTATCTATTCTAATTAGTATTCTCTCTCTCTTTTGTTTTTCTCTCTCTCTTTCTGTTTTCTTTATTCTTTTATATGATATATATCTATATATATAAGTTTACCAAATAATTTTCTTCATAATCCTTTGTTAGTATTTGTTGATTATTAAGATCTTCATTGGAGGAACTACTTTTATAAGAGGTTACAAAAATAGTGTTGTTTTAAATGGTTTTCTTTTACTTATTAGGTTGAAGAAAGGAAATAGTTTATTATTCCTTATTAAAAATTACGCATACTGGGAAATATGGAGGTTTTGTTACATTTCTTGCTATATTGAAGGAAAGAATAGAGAATGAGTTGATGTTATGTAATTTGAGTATGAAACTAGAAATGTTATCAACCTAGCAACCAATGAATGGAATACACCTTAGTTAAATTTATTATTTCTTTAAAAACCAACTTAAGTTGAAAACTGTACAAAAATGCATTGATTGAAGGTTCCATTTTTGGGGAACAAAACTGTTGCCCTGTGCAGAGTGGCGGTTTCAGAATCGCCACCCAACATAAAGTGGTGGTCAATGAACCACCCCCCAGACAGGGAGCCGGTCACAGGATCACCGGCCTACGTAGGGAGATGGTTTCGTCACTTTTGATGGAAAAATAAATTTTGTTTGTGAAAAAAAAAACAAGATTCAAAATTAAATGAAATCCAAACCTAAAACCATTAAAAGGTAATTTACAGCAACTAGAAATGAATTGAAATTAAGTGTTTAAGCTCTCCAATATTTTTATGGCACCCATATGTGTAAATATTCTTAGATTAAAGGAAATTGGGTATTTCCCCAATGGTTGAACTCAAAACAAGAATTTTTTTTCATTAAATAATAAAACAGTTCCATTGTAGGATCTCTACATTAAGAAAAAATGGGCAATAATACAATAGTGTAATCTTTACAACTAAAACCATGAAATTTTTTCCATGGTTTCTCTTCTTTCTCTCATGGCTTCCCATCCTTCTCCTCTTTCGAAACTTGCCAATAAAAAATTAGCAAATAAGCCAAAGGAAAAGAATAAGAACATTCTATAGAGATGACTAGGGTTGATGTGAAATCCCTAAGATCTAAGGGCCCTCATTGAATCCATCTAAGGATTGTGATTCAACCCTACAAAAGTTAGGTGAGGTTTAAGTGGGATTACTTTTTAATTAAAAATTATGTGTAACTTGTGAATGGGGCCTCTCACGGGGGTGTTAGGAGGTAAGTTAACTTGTGACCTTAATGTTTAGTTGGTGACTTTTAAAATTAAAGGGCCTTTGACTCTTGTACTTAATTAAATAAAATTTATTCAATGGTGATTAAAGAACATTTTTATATATTAGGGATTAAATCTATTTGCAATTAATTTAATGGGAGGGTAAGTTTAGACTTATCCCTATAATATTAAATAAATTATGCAATAAGGGCACATTCACCAATGGCTTGTAAGGGATAATTAACTAAATTTGACGAGAACCCTGGAAGAGGATTTAAGTCCATAATCTTGGATGAAAATAATATTAAGTGTTTGTTAATTAAAATGAATCAATTATTGACCATGAATTAAATTAAATCTAGTTGAAGGTATTCTCGTTATAACCTTATTTAAACAAAAAAATTATTCTGTAATTTTTCCTAACTAGCCTTTGGGTTTTTTGTGGAAATTTGTGGGCGTAACACAATTCCTCCATTGTAAAACTTTGATGACACATTTTCTCACTTCCAAAGGTCAGAGGCCAAAACAAAGCATGTCAAGTTTTAGTTTGTCATAAAAAGGTTGAATTTCATGGGAAACCAGGTTTCACATTAAAATATAGTTACAATTAAACGGGATGTGATAATTTTAGATACAATTTTGAGGACTTTGTAATCATTGAGTTTAACCAGCACACACAAATTTTTCAACTACCTACAATGTGGTTAAATGGGATCTAATAATTTTATATACAATTTTGAGGATGTCGTAACCATTGAACTTAACCAACACACCAAAAAAATTCAACTACCTGCTCATGGTCCACAACTTTTGATTGGAAAATTAAATGTTGTCCCTATTGGGATTCGACCCCTACACCTTATCCTTCCGACTACACCACTTTCACTAATCTGCCTACACGTACTACACACAACATAAATGACTACAATTTTATTTAATTTGTTATTTCTCAAATTATTATAAAATTATTATATTCTCTTACCTTTACAAATTGCTTTCCTTTTTGTGGAACTCGAAATTTTATTATATTGTGTGATAAAGGTATATCTATTTTAGTATGTACCATAAAAAAATAATATGGCCAGTATTTTAGTTATTTAGAATGGCAAGAAGTATATGTTCCTAGTCTCTTGGATGTTAAGGTGATTTTCACATTGGTAAACTTGTTATGGGTGTACTCCTCCAACAATGGTAGCCAAGTGTTGGTGGTAGGGAATCGTATTATCTATATGTTATTAATAGCTACCACTTATACTAAAATTGCTTAGTAGATATTTTCCATTTATATGATGGAAGTTACACAAAGGCTTAAAATTTTCACATTCCAACCAATGGGGAGGATGATGTGTTGTGGAGGGTATCTGAATCAATCATTTATCAAGTAGAATTAATAAAATATCATGTCTACATTCGATAGACTTGTTAAAGAATTTTTTTAATTTAGGAAGTGGAGGATGCTTTCTGTACCTATAGGTTTGGGTGTAACATGATAGGAAGTATTTCCATGGTGCAACACCTTCAATGTATCAAAAATAGAATTTAGATCACACATATTGGTATATTTGGGTTGTGTAGATGAAGGGGACGAGAGGGGTCGAGATTGTACGGCAATGTTAGAGTGATGATAATGTTTTCGATAAGTTGAGGCAATAGAAACTAGGGTTCTTAGGGTATTTTAGTGAAAGTATGCTTTGAAGGTTGACATTGAATCTTTTCAGGTGAAGGGACAACATTAAAAGTTGCCTTTTCTTTTGTGGGCTTATGATATGGCTTGAACATAGATTTAACTTGAAACCTATTAGAAGAGGATGAAGGAGTATCATGATATATGTTAGAGTGATGATAATGTTTTCGATAAGTTGAGGCAATAGGAACTAGGGTTCTTAGGGTATTTTAGTGAAAGTATGCTTTGAAGGTTGACATTGAATCTTTTCAGGTGAAGGGACAACATTAAAAGCTGCCTTTTCTTTTGTGGGCTTAGGATATGGCTTGAACATAGATTTAACTTGAAACCTATTAGAAGAGGATGAAGGAGTATCATGATATTTTGGTTTTCCCATTGATAGAATTTTGACTTCATAGATTTTGAGCGTATGGCATAGTTGATCAAATGAAGGAGAGGTCTCAAAGATAATACTCTCCTGAAGTGGTGGTAAGAAGCTTTGAACAAAATATCCTGTAATTCTGAATCAACGAGGACAATGATCATCTTAGCTAGGTTGTTCTTGTAACACAAAACATATTCAATTAGATGTTCATTATTTCTTTGTTTAATTTAAGAAAGTTGTGTGTAAGATATATTGGTGATGATGTTGATGGAAAAGTGAGAAAGAAAAGCATCAAATATATGCGTAAAATAAGTTACTACATTAATAGGTAGATCATAAAACCAACACATGGTGTAATCTTGAATACTTCAAGTAAATAGCTTAGCCAACAAAGTATGATCATCCACATAGTCCAGAAATGCCACATGGAAAGATCTGATATGATCTTGAAGGTCACCATGGCCATTGAAGGAGGGAAGCTAAGGGGTGACAAACCTAGGTGGGATTGGATAAGTAGAAATGGTGAGTGTGAAAGGGATATGAAGGAGTAATGAGGAATCAAGATATGGGGAGGAGCATGAAGTACTTTTTTGTAACTAAAAAATTTGAACTTGTAGGTCCTGATATAAGGAAGCTAGGTCTTACGTGTCGGAAGAGGAGACTTGATGTGTGTGAGAAATAAGAGGTGGAATGAAATGGGTAGTAGGAGTAAGAATGTAAATGATAACAATAGAGGTAGTGGAAAGGGTAGAAGAGGGAGGTTTTGTTGCAATAGGAATAGAAGAAGCATTAGAGGCAGGAGGGTTGCACTCAACTAGATTGGCAGTTTCCTCATGAGAAACGAATAAAACAAAATCTAAGTCTTGCGGATGTTCAATAATACGAGCTTGGATATCATGAAGGTATTCATCAATAAAGGGTTCATCAGTTTCATCCATATTAAAAATATGACAACATGCCTAGAAGAAATGTTGGGTTTGAGCGATGAATTCACCAAATGATTTAATTTAATTTGAATTAAATATATATTGTAGAGTAACTAATATGATAAATGATGTAAAAATTCTAAAGTATATTAATGACACGAGAAAAATATCATGAAAAGAATAAAACCCTAAGCAAGAGAGGGAAATAGAATATCTTAGCTTATTTCTGACTGAATAGGAAGTGATCTGGGTAGGTACAACTGATGAACAAACTGCAAATAAGGTCCTCACTAGTCATTGGAAATTCTAGAACTTGAGAATAATGTCGGACAAGGGAGCCCAATGCAAGACAGGGGCACCTGGGTGTTGGTGATTGTCCTCGAGCTCAAAAAATGGTTTTTGATGTGTCGTCAGGGTTTCACAGTTGGTCTTGGTTAATTGCCTGATGTTTGCACTATGATCGTTGATGATAATTATAACCTATAAAAGATAAGTTCACTTGCGCAAGCCCACAAACCACATCAAACCTAAAAAGGAAAATGGAGAATGGGGATTTGGACTGACTTCTTACAACTGAGAATTACACTACATATTAGAATCCATGTAGTTTTGGTGTGTTTGTGTAGACACTCTGCCCTAAGATGCCCTTGTGCAAGTTGCACTTGATAGCGGGATGTAGTTTAGAATGTAGAAATGTATAGGATGTGTGAATGGAATAGAATATAATTCCCCTTCATATGTCGCATATATGTAAATTTGATGCATCCCTTATCCCTTGAGTGGATGCTATATGTATTCCTTTAGAGTACTTTTTTGCCTTTGCAATGTAAGCTTAGGTGATGATAACAATGCTTAGTGCTTGGTCCTTGTGTTTGAACACATAACTATGTATTTATACAATTCCCTTGTTTGAATTTCATAATTGACAACAGGAAGGCTGACCCATAAGTGAAAAATATTCCCAAAAGATAAAAGAAACCCAAAAAGAGTGATTAAGGTGAAAAAGCGTCAGGGAAACCTAAGAGGGACAAGAGTGCCTGGGTGATGTTGTCCTAGCTGGGCACTGGTGTTTGAAGTCATGAAAGATAAATAGGTACATATTTTTGACTGGGTTGTTGGGTGTGTAAGACCAAACAAAAATAAAAATACAAAGAAAAGAGGCCAAACATAGTTGTCAACCACTAGTTTCTTGCTTAGGAATCATATAAATGCAAGTTTGCTTTTAGGACCTAGAAATGTACCCAAGTGCGTGATTTTGTTTCTACATGGAGAAGGCATGTTGATTTTATTTTTGGCCTTACAATATTTGACATTTATTTTATCATCATATATTAATTTTAACTTTAAATTTAGCATCCATTTGAAATTCACATTAAAAAAAAAACATAGAAATACAATAATATAATTAAATTGATGGCATTTGTTTGTGAAAATTCCCACATAAGCCAAATTACGATGTCTTTGTTTATTGAGGTGTTTAAGATATGTATGGTAGTTATGTTTTTTATTTGAAATATATTTGGTTCTTAACAATGATGTCATTATTCACATATCATTTAGCATTCAACTTATCATTTAGCATGACTTGCATGTACATTTGAAAACTACATTTTTATGCACCATCCTAACCTACCTATCATTAGGGAAACCACCAGTCACCCCAAAAAAATTAGTCAAAAACCCTGATCCACCAAAAAAATCAGTCAAAAACCTTGATACATCCTCATCCATTAGATGTACCTACCAACTACTTCTTTATATATGTTATCCCTTTCCTATTATTTTCAAGACCGTACCCCTTCTTTTGACATTGCACTGAACCTTAGTAAGGATGGGAAGATATCCCTACTTTGATAAAGCACTTACAAATAAGGGGGCATGGACTAAGGAAGAAGATGAAAAGGTCCTTTCTCACATTCAAACCCAAGACAAAGGATGAAAAATATGGCATGAACATAGTAACGAGAACTGAATGAAGTGTTGATAACCTGTAATATTGAGTAGTGGATTGAGAATAACTAAATCCGCATCTCTAAACAATTGGAGTTTCTAGTATGAGCGGAGGTTTAGTGAGAAGATGTTATATGTGTTAATAACAATTGAACCTCACCTTGAACTATATTAGTTGAGGTTATTAGTGATTTTCCTTTTCCTTGGAACTTGTAAGTTGTAATGTTGTTAACAGTTTATATTTTGGATGAATGGTATAACCTTTGTAGAATAACTAAATCATAAATATCATTATGCAAGTCTTGATATGGATTTAGCTAGGAGAATAAATTAAAAGATTATCATAACTAAATTATTATTTCAATAAAACAAAAATATAATATCTAGTGCTTATATATGTATGTGGATTGTAGATCGACGAGATAGTGGGTAGTTAATGATGCATTTACATCAACCCCATAACAAGGGTACAAGGTGGAATTAACTGCATTTGAATGGATAATTATCACTCATCTTCTGGTAGGGATTAAATTAAATTAAAAAAATTTGTATTTTCCAGGAACTGGAGGACAGGTCACTACAAACCTACTTATGCAAGGCACATTTTTCATGTCATTTATAGTATTGGGATCTCTATTAAAGAATTAGATGATCTTGTCTCCAAAAATATAGATGATATGAGTGGTTGTAGTCTCTTTGAGATTTACATTTCTACTTTATTGTTTACAGATGATATAGTTTTGCTTTCACACTCATTTTCATGTCTTTAAAATCAGCTTAAGATGATGAGTAATTTTTATGACGAAATAGCCTTCAAGTAAATATTGTA
Source organism: Taxus chinensis (assembly GCA_019776745.2). Taxonomy (NCBI): domain Eukaryota; kingdom Viridiplantae; phylum Streptophyta; class Pinopsida; order Cupressales; family Taxaceae; genus Taxus; species Taxus chinensis. The sequence goes on along the minus strand of CM034156.1, from coordinate 113,015,309 downwards.
AATACAAAAGTCATGTCATTCAATGTAACCAATAAAGTAGTATCTATAACCAATTTGACATACAAATACATGGGTCGATGTGGTGCAATTTTATTTCTACTTGGTGTGGTTTTTTCTAAACCCATTTTAAACTTTGTAACTATAAGAGAAGTATGAACTAGAAAAGGACATACAATTGACATCTTTGTAAAGACAATATTTTTAGATATAATTTCAAGATATCTAGTAAAATATTCCTCTTTTCCATATGTTAGGTACTACAACACTTTTGTATGCATTAGGTTTTGGGCCCACGCTTGAGATAAAAGGATTTCAAATGTATAGAAAGTGTTTTCATCTATGTGCTCTCAAAACATATTTGATCCAAAATATGGTTTCTCATTTAATTATTTTACTAGATTTTGGATTTTCTCTATCTTTTTTTTCACATCATTAATATGTTTCATAAATAGGATCTATTATATTTAATATTTTACTTTGGTCATAATGGGTATTTATATTTGGAACTTCAATTTTCTATGCATCTTGTTAAAGAAGAATACGAATCTTGTTGTTATGCTAGAGTTGTGGCTTTCCTCTAGAAGCTAGGCGTTGATATAAATTAAGAATCCTTCATATTAATGTTTTATTAATGCTTTTAAACTAGTGAAACAAGAAATAGACTCATATATTCATGAAGAAAGTAATAAGTCTTATTTAAAATTTACATATGTTAATCCAAAAGAGTGTTTAAGACCAAAACTTCTTCATTATTTCTCATTTTATTTATGTTTCCATGAGAATCAAATTCAATTTCTTGAGTGCATAAAAAATATGCTTTAAATCTTAGTTTGGGGTCTACTCCCATCAGCTCTACAACCGAATTAGACAATGGCGTTCCAAAAGGTAGGCATAAAAGTAAATTGAGTTTTTTAGAGTGTGAAAATGAACATTTTATTTTTAGGTGAATATGTGTGATGAGATTCATGGAAGATGTCATGTCATTTTAAAGGTTGTGAATCTTTGAGGGCATTTGACATGAAGTACGAGTACAAAAAGTGTTTAGTTTTGTTTATTTATGAGGCACTTCATGTTTAAGAGAAAAATTGAAAATTAAGTCTTCATATCCCAATAATTTCAAGACCATACATTCATACTTCTAGACATGTTATTGGAACTATAAGAGAGTATATACTCAAATAACAAGGTCTAGATCTGCAAGGCAATATATATTTTATTTGTTCCATGATATATTTACTCCAAATGCAAGAATAGTTGATTCTTATTGAATTTTTCTTATATATATTTTTCTTTCTTTCTTCTTTGTCTGTTGGAGACGCTTTTAATTCTACTTTTATGTACTAAAATCATGCATTATCCTCTTCAATTCTATTGGTATTTAGCCTTCAATGAATATTAGTATCTAAATTTACAATAAATTAACAAGATGATAAATGTTTTTTAGTTATCTCAAATATTTACATTAATATGCATTGTACAATAACAATAAAAGGTGAAATGAAATGGAATACATTTGTTGACCCTTTTTATTTTAACTTTAAATTTGATGTTTATTTTATCGTCACATATTAATTTGTCACTTAGTGACAAATGCCATCAATTTAATTATATTATTGTGTTTCTATGATTTTTTTAAGTGACTTTCAAATCCCACATAAGCCAAACTCACATGTTTGTGCTTATTGAAGTCTTTAAGATATGTATGGTAGTTATGATCTTGATTTGAAATATGTTTGGTTGTTAACAATGATGTCATTATTCACATATCATTTAGCATGACTCATCATCGAGCATGACTCACATGCACATTTGAAAACTACGTTTTTATGCACCGTCGTAACCTACCTGTCATTAGGGCACCCACCAGTCACCCAAAAAAATAAGTCAAAAACGCTGATCCACCAAAAAATAAGTCAAAAACCTTGATCCATCCTCATCCATTAGACGATGAACCTACCAACTGCTTCTTTATATATCCCGTTTTTTTCAAGACCATACCCCTTCTTCTGACATTGCACTGAACCTTATCAAGAATGGGAAGATCTCCCTGCTGTGAGAAAGCACATACAAATAAGGGAGCCTGGACTAAGGAAGAAGACGAGAAGCTCGTTGCCCACATTCGAGCCCACGGGGAAGGCTGCTGGAGATCCCTCCCAAAGGCCGCAGGTTTTCTTTTCATGAATTCCAATTCATTTCATATATATATTCCGCTCAACATAAACATTACATATGTTTGCAAAGACTAGTATCATGAGAATATGATTTCATTCGTTCCAATTCGTTTCCTATTTATATCTTTTCTCTATGAGAATATAATTCTGTGTTTGGATTTTCTCAGGCCTGCTGAGATGTGGGAAGAGCTGCAGACTGCGTTGGGTTAATTATTTGCGTCCCGATCTCAGGCGGGGAAATTTCTCCGAAGAAGAAGACGAACTCGTCATAAAAATGCACGCCCTCCTGGGAAACAAGTAGGCACATACCATCAAACACAATTAATCTACTTCTACAGAAATTTCTGCAATTGAATGAATTGTTAATGATTTCTGGTGATTATGTGGAAATGGCGGCACCACCATTAAATCTAATTCTATACAGAATTCTGCAATTGAACAATTGTTAATACTTTCTGTGGTAATGGCGGCGCAGGTGGTCTCTGATTGCAGGGAGATTGCCAGGGCGAACGGACAACGAAATAAAGAATTACTGGAACACCCACATCAAGAGAAAATTACAGAGCCGAGGAACCGATCCCCAATCTCGTCGCCCTATCCAACCCATTCATAATAATAGCAGAAACGGCACAGGCGACAGTCGCTCTCCCAAGCATGAAATTCTCATGGCGGATTTTTTCGGATGTGACCGGTCGGAGGTCACAACCTCTTTTGAACAGGCGGCTTCGGATCAGAATAGCAGCGTAAGGTTATCAGAGCGGGAAGACATAAATCTGGATTTGTCAATCAGTTTGCCTCTTCAAAATAATACAGAAAGAACTCTGGATTCGCAGGAGGTATGTTTGAGTTCTAATGACGAAATGGAGTTGCAAATGAAGTGTTGGGAGAGGAGGTACGGTGAAAAAAATGGAAGTTTGCGGGGGTCTCATGAATTTCATTAGGGTTTTTGTTAATTGTTTCAGAGGTTGATTATGGGATCTTGTGTTATAGTCTCCTTCTTCTTAAACTTGTGTTATAGTCTCTTTTTTAAATTAGAGTTATTGGGTATTTGTAAAACAATTATTATTAAAAAAGAAAAAAAAAATGATGTTCACAACATTTTTCTTTCCATTATTTTTTTAATTAATTTTTACATTATTATTATTATTATTATTATTATTTAATTTTACATTTAAGAGTTTTAGAGCAATAGAGTTCTATCAAAAGACTAGTTTCCTTGTAATCTATTCATAGAATTGAATACTTAAAATGATGACCCAGACCAATTAAACCAACCAAATAGCTTTGGTACTATTATTATTGTTGTGGTGGTGGTGACGGTAGTTGTTAATGCACTTTTTTGAGTTAATAGATGAAATAATGGAAAATATAATAAAATTTTATTAAAAATGGTCGAAGAATATTTATTATTATCATTTAATCCTTAATGAACATTAAATTAAAGAAAATATACTTAACATCTTTATTAATTTAAAAACAATTGAGAGATTTTTCCAAGGAGAAGAAAAATTTGAAAACTTTCTTAAAAGATAAAGAAGAGTTTATGACTTTCCAAAAAAAATAAAAAATCTAAAAAATATATTTTATATATATATATATATGGAGAATGTGTTTAAAATTTATAAATAAAATCTTCTATATAAAAACATCTTATTTGAATTTGGGTATAACTTAATCGTAATTAGCTATTTTTGAAGTTATTTTGTTTTAAAAGAGAAGTGTTGATAGGGCCATGTGTCATCACCATGATTGTTTTTGTTAAATTATCTTATTCATTGACTTTTACTTGAAGGTGTAAATAATTTATCTCAATCAACTCCTTTAACCTAAAGTCGTTTCATTTTAAAAGGGGTGAATGTCAATATGACAAGTCATTGATTATGACAATGTATGACAACGGACCTTTTAGATATAATGTGCATTATTATGGTGGTCCATTTTTTCCTTACTAAGTGAATAATAGACCATATAGTAGACAAATGGAGAAGGTTTTTTAAAAGGTGAAGCCAACAAAATCATCAAATCAAAGTAACATTTGACCATTTACTACATAGATGATTTTACATAGATGGAGAAGGTTTTTTAAAAGGTCAAGTCAACAAAATCATCAAATCAAAATATAAAGTTAATTGTATTAGAAGTATGTAATAATAGATATTTTATATTAGGTAGATGATGGAGATGGAGGACATTTGTGTTAGGCATACACAAAAGTTTTTTGCTTTTTTCTATCACTCCATCCATATGTTATTTTTTCTCTTTTCAATGATCCCTACATAAGATTGTAAATAGATATGAAAATTTCTTCCAATGCTTAGAAAAAGTAGATTCAATTTTTTAGACCACACTCCAAAAGTTTATTTGACCATGGGAGTCTAAAATGTAATTCATTTGAATTAATTTTGGAAAGTGTATAAATTTTAATGATTTCTTTTCAAACTAAAGACTAATAGTTGAAATCAAGTTAAATACAAAGATTAAATATAGCGATTTTAACTTTGGCATTATCCAAAGGCATGTGAAGGGACCTTAAAAATGTGTATAACCAGTAAATGAGATAAAATCCATCCATACACACATAAAAATGCATATTTTGGTATTTACACTCAATTGTCAAACAATAGAGATGAGAAAGGTAGAAGATAATATAATTATTCTAGAAAAAAGGGTATAAATTGGCAAAGGTTTGAATAAATATGCATATTTTGGTAAGTGCAATTCAGGGTGCATCTCACATTTCTTGTTTTTTCTATTAATCGGTATAATTTCCAACTTTCTAATGCACCCAAGCCCAAGTTCCAAAAGAATTAAATGTTATGACATGTAATGTTGAACATCAAAGTCTATCTCTCCAAAGCTAAAAGAATTGCAAAAGTTCATGTCAAAAAATCCATCAAACTTTAAAGCAATGACTTACACACTTTGATACTCTTTAAAACCAATATGCTAAATAAAGACATTAAATGGCATGACCATGTACATTTTTAAAAATGTGACTACTTAAAAAATTTAGTCATCCACAAAAATATAACATTCTCATGCAATGCATACTTACTTTAAAAATTGGAAAACATGAGGTTGTCAGTTTCACAAAACTTGAAGTCACTCGCACCAACAAGTTGCCTAGATTTACACTCTTTGATACTCCTTAAAGCCAATTTTCTTGAAAAGACATTAAATGGCATGATCACACTTTTTATAAAGTGAATGATTAAAATTTTGAGGCATCCACAACAATATTTCCTTCTCATCCAATGCACACTTAACTTTAAAATTCGAAAAGATGAGGTTTTCATCATTAAGAAGCAAAATTATGATTACAAAACTAAATCACTCACACCAAAAATCCTCTATAACAAAATTAGTTGATGGATGCTATAAAAATACCTTTAGAAAAAACAATTATATAAATGAATAGGTAGATGGGTGTTGCCAGAAATACATTAAAAAAATGCAATATACATGTAACTTAAATGAAATCGAAGATAAAGTTCATAGATGAACAAGTAGATGGACACTACCAAAAATACATGGAAAAAATGGAAAACATGTAATTTAAATGAAACTAGAGATGAGGTTCATTTCCTCTTGAAATGCATGTTACATAATGATATATAAAATTACAACTTGGTTCATAAATCCCTAAATCAAGAAAAATAAATAAAGATTGGAGTTTTTATTGTGAATATAAATATCTATCAAATCAATTATTTTAACAAGTAAAAATAGGTTTTAAAATTCGCCCCTCTTTATATAGGCATTAAATTTGTTTATTTTATTTCATTCTAGGTTGTCTTATTTTATGGGAACAAGTGCACAGACCATAGCCTCCTAACATGTTTAAATGTTAAGGAATTAAATGTTCTTTACTTGTAGGTATTGACCATATGTTTCACAATTTAAACTCTAGGTATATATTCCCATTCCATCATGGTACCTGTACACCTGAAAATCAACATGTGATTTCAGATGCACTCAACTTCTCAAGGTCATGCCGAGACAACCAGAATGTGATAGATGGGTTGGGTATGGGATGAATAAATACAATATAAATGGGAGTGGTGGGAATAATGGTAATACGAGGATCAATGATCAAGGAAAACAAAGATTTTTAACTTGCAAATTGGGAATTTTCTCATCAAGGGAAACAAATTCTCCTTTTCTCTCCATTCCCTCTCCCCCAGACTGACCTACTCCGGTTCAGAATGATTATTAATTCACATATCGTTGGGGTTTGCACTTTTTCATATGAAACCTAACGTTCCTAATGTAATAAGTCACCTTTATGTTGATAAAAGGAACTTCAAGATAATTATCCTTAGGAAGTTCAAAAAAATTTAAGTTGCACAAGGGTACATATGAAAATCCATTAGGGGATAGCATGACTAATGTCACCTACATCATTCGTAAGCAAGAAAAGTAGAAGTCGAAAACTCCATTTCAGCAGGGTTGGCAATTAATCTTATAAACTCAAGAGTGCACTTGTACTTAGAGAAAGAAAAGGAGATAGTCATTTTCTTCTACTTTCCTCCACTCTCAAATTGATCTTACCATTCCCACACTATGTACAACTTTGGTTTAAGCAATCAATACAAGAAGAAGATAGTCCCTCTCTAGCTTTCTTATGACTCTTTTGGGTCCTTCTTGACTTCTTTGCGATCACCTTTAAATTCTTTTGGTCTGCCTTGTTATTTGTCAGAGTTGTTTCTTCTCTATGAATGAATGTGTTGAAGTTTTTGACTAGTGTGTGTAGGAATCTTAATTCTTATAAATGTAAGGGGCCAAGTATTTCTCCTACCTCTTTTCTATGCTCCACCTTTCCCACTCTTTAGACAAAGTCTTCAAGAGCACTAACAAGAGTACATATGCTAGCACATTCACACATAGGGTCAGTGAGAGTGCCCCTAGTATGGATACTTTGGCCACATGGCCACGAGGAAAACCCACCTTTAGCTCATGCATGCATATACAAAAACTACATTGGTTGCAGTAGATGGGACAATCTATATTCCTAGACCCGCTATTAGCAAGAAACTTGCACAAGTTTTTTCACCTAGGGCACAAATTTTCTTGGACACACACACGCCGATAGCTATCATGGCAGTGTTGACCATCTAGTAGCATCAGGTCATGCTACTGTACTGGTAACTCTTCAAACATGACGACTAGACTCAGTGTGACATCAACATGGTAGCATGTTTGATACTACTAAATTGATGTGAATGTTGTGGGTATGCTACCAGGCTAGTAGAAGGTTTGATGTTGCTAGCTGGTAGTATGTGGGGATGACTACCTGACTAGTGAAACCAGAGTGATATGTTGTTGAGTCAATAGCATCAATTTATTCTAATGCATTATAAAGAACCTAGGGTCGAAGCATAAGATGATAGCACAATATATGTTATCACCTAATATCACACTTTAGTGCTTGGGGCACTCCAGTCAGCATAGTTATGGGATACTTATGCCACTGTACATTTCCAGGACTGTTACCAACCCCTCATCAAGCCCTTTTCAGTGTTGTTTCTATCCTGTTACGAAAGATACAAATTCACAATCACTCTCAAGTTGCACGTAATTAGCTAAGTCATAATCCCTCTCTCTTTTTCTTAGGGTTTTAAATCCTTGAAATCTTAGTGATTACATATTGTTGTACACTCAATCATCTAAACATCATTTATTATAGTAATTTACTCTGAAATAATATTTAATTCAAGTTATGTTAAATCATTTGGTGAACCCTAACTCATGATTGACCACTCAAATCTTTATTTTTCCTATTCTATCAAATTTTTCTTTCCCTAACCCCAAAATTACATCGAGGATCATATTTCCATCTATTTTTTTTATCATACACATGATCTGTATAGTTTTTCCTAGGGTTTTCATCCTTGGTCCTATCCTCTGGAGTCACTTTCTAGAGCTCTTATTTCACAAATTACCTTTTCTTTGATATAATGTCCTCTAAAGTTCCTTAAGACTCCTTGTATAATTTACTTCAAAAGTACCCAGTTTGCAAAGATGCTCTAAAAAAATCCATACACATAATGTACCTCCCTCGTGATACGCCACATTCACAATTAAGTGAAATTTTCAATCGTATCTTCAACCCCCTATTAATCCTAATAACACAACCAATCAATCCATTTTTGAGTCAATTCAGGATTTACACCTTTTTTTCAAGATAAATTTCAAACTATGGAAACCATGATTACATCCCTCACAATTGAAATCCAACATCTCAAGGATGTTTCTCATGCCCATGTTATTTCTTCTTCTCTACCTCCTCCTGATCCCATGTCTACTAGATGTGCTCATGTAGATGAGGTCAAGGTCTTACCATAACAAGCACCTCTCAAGGGTTGATATATAATCTACAAGAAATATCATATTAATTCTTAAAGCTCCTGTGTCCACTTGCTAATCAACATTGAAACCTAGGCATCAGGTTCACTACAAACACTCCTTATCAGATAAAGGCCTAAACATTCAAAATGCTTGGAAACCCATTTTGTAATTATCATTGAAAGATTAATGGATCCTTGTGATAATGATTGCACATTCTAGTATATATACGAAGAATCGGAGCAAACTTGAGCATACAGAGGCTTTATTTCATTTGAAAGACAAGATTATCCTACAGACTCATCTCTAATAACCATAACCCCAATATATTCCCAAGTATGATCTTTGTTTCTCATATCTATCATCCTTCAATATTCACTCATATTCCTTCTCCAATAATGTAAGAGTCACTACAAGTCATATCTAATGTCAAACCATCAAAGGAAGAACAACCAAATCCCTTACCACAAGCTGAGATCCCTCAACAACCTCATAAAATTAAACTTATAATTCCTCATTTTGATCCAAATAATGTTTATGTCAACGACTAAAACACATTTCAACATCTGCCACCATGGCATTTTCTCTCTACCATCGTTGGATAGATCTACATCACTTGCACACTTGGGGGTATCTAACTTTCCACCCCATAGTCACATGTTCTAATCAAAAAATTTCTATCCATACTACTCACATACACACCTATACCTTACTTTTTCTTTGAAATTCAATTCAATCTTTCTAGCAAACTTCTCTCTTATCTACACTATGAGCACACCTTACTACATCTATATATGCTTATGTATTTACTTTCCACTCATATGTCACTCCATACATGCTTATTTCCTCATGATTATTTATGGATCCTTCTATTCATGATACACATACTACTTTATATATATGGTTTACATGCTTTCATTCACTATACATACTCTGGATATTCTTGTTCACAATGATAACATCTATTTTCCAGTAGCTCTAGATATACACACTTGGGGGGCATCAGAATTCCTGATTAACTAAAATTAACTAATATGTAGTATGTGGGGATAGTTAATCTAAGATATGAATAACTATAAATAAATGCAATGAAGAAGTATGTAAATGTGCTAAACAGCTATGTAAAATTAAATGCTAACCCTAATGTGCAAGAAAGAAGAGGAAATAACTCAACTAAATAGCAGATGCTCACGAGACTGTGTCGCAAAGGTGACTAGAAAATATGGAGGTGGCAATAACTGTACAAAAGCTCCGAAAAGGATGGATCGAGACTGATTCCCTATACTGGAGCACCTAGGAAGGGATTGGGGTGCCTGCGAAAGCTCTGGTCTGTAAACTAGGCACCCTAGTCTACACAAAAGCTCTGAAACTGATCTTCACAGAGATGGAGGGTGGTCTGAAACCCTCGTTGTGTGTCACATTAGATTCATTTCCATGTACTGGATGTCATTGATATTCCAATATGATGTGAAGATATGTAAAAGACATAAAGAAGTATCAAAAACCTACAACAATAAAGATGAAAATGAATGATTTGGACTGACCTCAGCTACCATAATTGTGGACTTACTAACTGAGTGTTGCACTACATTTCAGACCCAAATGTAGTTTTGGTGAGTGTATGCATGACATGCCCTAGGTGCTCTTGTGTCAGTCGCACTTTGTGAAGTAGTGAGTAATAACTAAATGTAGATAAATTAATAACATGTGTACATGGAATAGAATAGAATCCCCCCTATGAATTGTGTGATACAAATGTCATAGCCTTGTGCCTTGATGATAAAGCTATGTGGATGCAAGTGATTTCCAACGCAATATATGGATACAACTCTAAATGAGTGATAGTAGTGAATGATGTTAGGTCCCTCATTATGGTCTCATAACTTCATATTTATAGGGTTTTCTTGATCTAATTTCGTAATAAACCCTGAAATGGTCGATCACAAAGAAGATAACAATCTAAAATGACTAAAAAGATCCCAAAATATGGTGAAAAAGTACAAAAGGGACTGGGGCATCCCTGGTGGGACCAAGGCACCCATGGGTGCCCCTGTACTAATCTAGTCACCCCATTCGAGGCTAAAATAAAATGGAATGACATAAGCTTACTGGACATATGGGTGCAATAGGTCGGTAATGATGAAATAAAATAAAACAATATGGCCAAAAGACTGGGGTTAACTAGTACTTTCTTAACTCAAGAAACTTATAAATAGGAGTATGAGACAGAGACTAAATAATGTCTAAAGTGCATAATGTTGTGTCTACATATGCCCCCACTTTATCTTGGTGAGTAGAACACTCAGTAACATAAAGTAGATAGAGATGTGCAACTGATGTCCATGAAGAGTGTAGTATAAATGTACCGAAGGACTAGAAAAAGCGTGAAATGAAAAAAAGATAGAGGAGCATGAAAACTAAAGATGAAAAACACAAAAAGAGAGAGTGATGAGAGTGAACCTAGGGCCAAAATGCATGTGTAGCTGTTGATGTGGATTGTACCTGCATGGATAGTATAGTGTGCACTATCGCAAAGTGTTGTTGTTGACGTTGTTTTTGCCCCCATTTGACTACTTTTTTCTCTTACGACCAGACCTGCAAGGAGAAAATGATCAAGTATTCAAATATTTATGTTGGTATGTGTAAAAATTCAATGTAAAAGATGCATGTAAATGTAAATGAAACATATGCACCTGATCCATGTCGAGAAAATGAGTGTAGAAGGATATCCTGTACTATGAGTTTTTTGGGTGATCTAATGCCACCCTGGCCAATGAAGTGTAGGAGGAAATTCTCTTTATTCTCCAAGCTCTAACTACTTCCCTGAATTTGTGTGAAGATATCTTTGTATCATCCTGTTATCCCGTAAAATTGACAAGGGCAATTTTACCGACAACCATACGGAAAATTTTGTTTCGATCCCTCGTTAGGGATCCCTCGCGTTCGAAACGTTGTAAAATCCCTTCCCGGGAAATCTAGTTTTCGAACTTAGTCTTTTTGAGCCTTTTTTTGGCTGGGCGCATGAAATATCCTTGTAACACTAGCCTTTGATGCGCCCCCTTAAAAGCCTTTGGCGCATGGTTTTCCATGTTAACACATCTTTCGGTGCGCCAAAGGATGTTGAGTCTCTTTTGCGTGCGCCAAGGCGCATGCGCCTTATTGTTGACACAACTTTTGTTGCTCCGCTACTTTTGGTGCGCCAAAGGGCGCACATAATCTTCATGTCGACAATAGCATATTTTGGTGCGCCAAAGGCGTGCACATATCTTCATGTTGTCAATGCTTTTGGCGCGCCAAGGCGCACTTCGTCTCCTGTCGACAACAACTCTCGTGCGCCTTTGAAAAAGTGGTTGGCGCATTTATGACCAGTTTTTCTATATATATGTGAGTGCGCTCCCAAATGTCATTTTCACTTTTGTTGAGCACGTGATCATTCTGAACTTGTCAGCCTCTGCTCCGTCGTTTTCATCATCCTGTGGACCCGTTGCAACTTTTGCTATATATCCAGGTAAGAGGTGTTATTTCTCTCTTGTGCGTTTTGTGCTTTCGGTTCCTGGTGTGTTCCTGGTTTGGTTCTTGCTTGTTGGGTGGTTGTTTATATAAATGTGATTGGCCTAGTCTCCTCCGTTTGCTGTCTACCCCCCATGTTATCCTTCCTCTTTCCAGATCTGCTGGAGAAGGTCATTTTCTTGAAACCATGGTTGTAATCCTCTTGGTTTTAACCGTTTCGTTTGCCCACTGAGCATGTTAAAAAAAAAAAAAGAGAGAGGAGAAGAAATCTAAGAATCATGTAAAACCCCCTTTAAGAGTTTAGTTTTTTGTTTTTCTCCTTGGCGCGTCTGTAACCCTTGCAACACTAAGAACAGTTGCACCCCCATGGCGCATCTACCCACCCTGTTACATGAGCAAAATCCGCGCCAATGGCGCACCCTTTCGGCCTGCTACATCATGAGCTCATGCGCCCTCAAGGCGCGCCTTTTCCGCGTGCTGCAAGTGTCAACATCTCGCGCCCCTTTGGCGCGCCATCCTTTTGTGCTGCATCACGTTTTCATGCGCCCATGATGCACCCAGCTTCCATGCAACACAAGCTTTATCTGCGCAAGTATGAAGCTATAAAGGCGCAGGCGCATCCCCGATTGCAATAACATTATGTTGTGTAAACTCTTCGTGTGCCGCGCCATATTTCCTTTGGTGCACGAAAAAGTCCATGTTACACGCTCTTTCCCATGCGCCAAAGGGCGCACCCCAATCCTAATGTAACATGCAAGGCCCATGCGCCTTTGGCGCATCCATGTTTCCATGCGCCTTTGGCGCCAGTTATAACCTCTGCAACATCCTTTTCTGTGCGCCCTGTATCTATTTGGCCTGCAAGTTGCAATTTTCATGCGCCCTGCGCCCTGAGCCTTAAAATCTCTAACTCTTTCTTCTGCTAACATTCCAATGGAAGATCAAATGGCTAATTCAACCTTTTTGGATTGGGTCTCGCTTCTTCTTCATGCAGATCAGCAACTGAGTTCAAAAGAACATATGTCTACATCCAGCAAGAGACCCACCAAACCAAGAGGAAAGGCTAAGCTTACAGAGGAAGAGATGAAGTACAAATATCAAAGGGTCAGGATGCCCGAATCACAGGCTGAATGCAGTATGGATGTCAGAGACTCAGAATTGGGTCACATTGACATGGAAGAATTCTGGGTTAGGACTCAGAAGGTTACAAGAAGTCTGTGGATGGACAAATTAATAGGCAGTGCCCTGCATTTCGCCGGAGGAATCCCCGTCAGTGTCATCAACAATGAATTCATGATGGTGATTGCACAGTCTTACAACAAGGACACAAGATGTGTCGAAAACAGCAAGGGTGAGGTAATCATAAACCTCACTGCCCGTCATTTTGAGATAATGCTCGGCATCCCTCACCACCGGCACTTTGTGGCCGTCAGCCAAGAAGAGTGCATCAAGGCCTGGGAAGACAATGAAGACCAATGCATGCAACTAATGAACGAAGTCTACTTGAAAAACAAGAAGGTGGTAACCCGGTGGCCCCAAATCATCCACCGCAGTGACTTCTCAGAAGAGCTCAGTGATACTATTACTTTCCTGAGCAGAGTCTTCGGGCTTTCTGATGCCCACTACTTCCATAAATGGATGCTGAGGTACTTGGAGACAATGAATAAGAATGTGCCTGAGCAGCGCTTTTGCTGGGCGGAAATAATAAGCAGCACCATCTCCGAGCAGCTACAACAATTCGCCACAACGGGAGTGTTCCATATGAACTCCTACGTAGTCTACGCTGCAGCGTCGGAGAGGGATTATCCAGGGCTAAACCGAAGTGGAATTTGGCCTCAGGTCAAAATATATGAATATTATCCAGAACTGAGGCTGGAGAATAGCATCCCTCAATTCGCCAAAATTAATGATGCTTTCTTCTATCACATCATTTGCCTGTTAAGGCCAAATCTAACTCATGGTCGCACGACCAAAAACATTGTGTCAACTGTGGAGAAGTGGGGGGCCCTGTTCACCCAGTTTCCCACATTTACCTATCTGAGGGCGGTCAACTTCTTGGGTAACCCAACCAGGCTACCGAGGTATGCTGGACCTAAGCTGATTCTACTAGAGTTATCAAGGCAGCTGGTCACATACCATGAGAAATGCCTCAAAAGAAAGAAGGGCGGAACTCCTTTCCCCCTCACAGTGGGCCGGTACACATGCTCCTCCCATCACAAGGCGAAGGAAATGTTCGCAGAGCTGGAGTTGCTCAATTTGAAACATGACTTCCCAGCCAGGCCTACCTTTGACCCAAGGAGCTGCCTGCCAAGGGCTAAGCTTGATCCGATCCATGTCCCTCAAATTGAGGATATTTACATTGACGTCATCCACGAGGTGGAACTCAGAAGAAAGGATCATTCTCGCTTAGCATTGGCAGAAATTATCCAATACGGAGTGGCCATTGTCCCCAAAGGCTTCCAAACTACGGAAGATGAAGTAGACAAGGTGTATAATGACACAGAAGGGGATGATTGGCCCTTCCCGGCCATTGACAGAAGCAAGGCTCCTCAAACAATTGAGGAGAGGGTCAAGGAGACTATGCGCAGAACAGAGCACTGGTGCCGCATGAACGGGCTGATCTACCTCGGGGTAGATTTCACAACCTCCCCATTGGGCAATGCACCTCCAAGGTCCAAGAAGCAGCTAAAAGGCAAAGGTGTAGAAGGTGAACCTAGCACCATTCAGGAAGAAGCCCCTGAAAGTCCTCCTTCCACAGCGCCAGAACAGGTAATAACTCTGGATTCGCCAGAGAAAGAAGCAGCAGAGGATAGTCCCATACGCCCATCCACTCAGGATGTCGGCATTGCTACAACCACAGAGGTCCCTTCTGTCCCTTCTTCTTCTCTTTCTTCCCCTCCTCAAGTGACTCAAACGACCACCCCTTTGGTCGTGTCCTCCGCCTCTTCTTCTACTCTTTCCCCTGCCTCTTCGTCTATCTTCTCTTCCCTCACTGATTTATCTTCTTCCATTTCTTCCCTCATTTCCGGGCTCCCTTCCCTTCCTTTGTCTTCTGTAGCTACGGTTTCCCTTCCTCCCGTGGACACTTCTTCGGCTATGCTTTCAATGCCACCGCCGCGTGTCTCCACGTTTTTCCCCTCTTCTACTGTTGCTCCCTCCTCCTCTGTCTCTGGTCCTTCTTCTATGGGACCAGCCTGGATCTCTCAGCAGTTGAGCCAACAAAAGAGGAAAGTTCCCATCACTCCGATGGACTTTTCAGTGATTCCGGCCAAAGGGGCAAAGAAGCTAAAGCCTGTTGCACGCTTCTCTAAAAGTGCTGCAGGTGAGAGGAGTCATGGAAATAGCATACCCCGATCCCCTCAAAGAGAAAAAGGATCTGTCTCCGACAGATTTTACTGTGACCCAAGTCACAATGGGGACATCTTCTGAAAGTCTCCAGGGGGAAGCTCTTTCCGCAGTCGATGCCCTCTGTCAAAAAGCTTCAGGAAACAAAAGAAGAGAAAAGGCTACTGAAGGAGCAGAACAAATATCTGCTTCAAGCCTTACAGAAGATGGGTAGTGCACCTCCCACGACTGCCGCCGAGACTTCTGAGCTTCTCAGCCAGGAGAAAATCAATGAATATTCAAAGATCGGCGAGCAGGGTATGGCCGTTTCTGCTTGGAGGAGCCAGATCCTCAAGGACAGTGAAAGAGTGATCGCCGAGTATGTCAATTCATATCTAAACATCAAAAAGGTGAACAAGGAACTCCAAGTATTAGCGGGTCCCATATCAGAAGAGCTAGATCATGCTAGACTCCAACATGAGACCTTTCAACAAATGTTCGACTGTTCAGTCGAGGATCTGGTCAAGTTCGGAGTTTTCGGCCATCCAAGGGCCCTCAACAAAACCATGTCCACTCTGGACTATCGGATAGATCAGCTGGAATTTGTTCTGGAAAAGATAGACAAGGTGAAGGAAGAGGCCCTGGATGCGATGCATCAAATGGAGCGAATTGTTCTTAACATGTCTCCAGGGCTGCTCACTCCTTCCTTTACCATGAGATCAGCTGATGAAACTATCCGGATCTTCAAGGAGATCGCTTCTCAAGGAACGGGGCCAGAGGTCACATTTGACACTGAATCTATCAACAACCTGCTGGCCTGTAGGGACTTCATCGGGTTCCTCATCGAGGCGGAGAAAGATTATTCTAAACTCCCAGAAAAGCTCATAAGCGAGCGGGAGACTTGCGAAGCAATCAGCGAACGGCACAAGGATCCATCACAGGATCAATTTGGGCCCATGATTAACAAGTTTTTGGAATACCGCGCTCAGTTCCACATATCATCTCCTGAGCAGCATCAGAAGCAGGCAACCCCCTTTCGGCCGCAGGATGACGATGACGAGTAGCTGCTTCTTCTTCTTCTTCCTCTTCTTCTTCTTCTCTCTATTCTCTGACTTTCTTGTTGAAATGTCTAAAGTGTGTTGGCACAAATGATGACATCATCCATGTTGCATCATGGGATGATGTCATCCATCAAGTTGTCAAAAGTCAACATGACTTTTAGATATTTTGTAAATATCTTTGTAAATATTTGTTGGCTCCTTTTTTGCTTTCCTTCTCCTCTCTTCTATAAATACTGGAATACTTGTTGTATTCGAGGTGAACATTTTTTAGATGAAAATAGAAGTGAGGAGAGAAAGACTTTGAGCTTTCTTGTAACAGAAGAAAACAGTAATACAAATATTAAGACTTTGTGCTCAATAGCTGTGTTATGCATTAGATCTTCCTTACGTTAGATCTGTATGTGTTTAATCTGTTGGATTCATATCTACTTTTCTGTCATTTGCTCATCAGTATTGCTTTGTTTATTTATGCAAGTAGGTTTGGCTCTGTTTACTACCAACCCAAAAACATAAATCTTCTGACCTTTCTGCTTTGGAATTCATTTCTTTTCTTCCTTCGGATCTGTTCTTTCTCTTTTCCCTCTTTCATTCCTTTCTTTTCGCAGCCTGAAACACTCTACTGGGATGAGATCCCAAACCCCCGAAGGCAGAATCTGTGAGACTTGCATAGATTCCTGCTGGTAGAATAGCAATAAACCAGTTTCGCTTTGCTGACTCAAAGAGGGGCTAAGCCCTGCACACTGTTGGCTCGTCTATCCATAGATCTGTCCAGGCGACAGATTTTCGGACCAACAGTTTTTGGCGACTCCGCTGGGGATCGAATAGATCTGTCAGATCTATGAGGGTAGTAAGATAAAAAAATCAGAAAAAATCAAAAGATTGCTGCCTGTTTGCAAATTTGAACTTTTTGTTAAAAATCCAAAAATTTCCAAAAGTGATCAAATTGAAAAATTTTCTTCTGAGAGTCATAGATCTGGTCCAGTTAAAGATCTTTAGTTCGCTGAGTTTTTGAAAAAATCAGTATTTTGCCATAGATCTGAGTTTTTGACTGTTTGCAAAAAGTTTGAAACCCTCTGAAAAAAGTCAAAATCAGATCAGAAAATCAGCTTACTAATCTTCCCTGCCATCTTATCCTCGTTGTAATTTGTCATTTAACCGCAATCGGTTTTCTGAAGAGGATAGTTTTTTAAATATCTAGAAAAGTGCCTGCTGCTGGTTTTTGACAGAAAAACCAGAAAATCAGCAAGTACAACCAAAAAGAAAGTTTAAATCTGCGCCATAACATTGCAGATCTGGAAGGAACACTGGCGAGTGAACCTTTTACGCGCAGCAGGCGAGCCCGTGGAGAAGCTGATCCTACTTTCGATCTGCTTCAAAGGCACAATTTCAGCGTAACACCGGCGCGTTTTTCAGCACTAAGCTCGGCTAGCCGGTCATCCAGGAGTGTCTCACCTTCACGAAGAAAAAGTCTTTTGCAGGGGGCATCCACATCCCTTTGTAGTGCCTTGCTACTCAGCGGAACTACAATTCCAGCTCGTGTTCTCTTTCCGGCTTTTCAGATGGCGGTACCATGGGGAAACGCGATGGGTCCTTTGGCTTTACCACATCCAGTTCACGCTCTCCCTCACGGAAATCGAAAGAATTTTCCCAAATTTGATGGGAGCGGAAATCAAAGCATGGATTCCCACATATCTGCATTCATTATGTCATGCAGTATTTTGGATGTGACCCACGAAGATGTGTCGGTTCGCCTTTTTCTGGAAACCCTACAAGGACCTGCAGCTGAATGGTTTCAGCATTTGCCGGCCGGATCTATCACCAGTTGGGCCACCTTACGGGATGCTTTTGAAGATAGGTACAAGCCTTCAGAGGATGCATTTGCATTATTATCACGAATCACTCACCTGAAGAAGGAGGCGAATGAGACCATGCGTGATTTTGTCACCCGGTTCAATGCACTAATCAACCGTGTCCCTGTTGCCATGCTTCCAACGCCGAAAATCAAAAGTGTTTCTTTCGTAAACGCTATGAGCTCGAAAGTTAGTTTCTTGCTCCTTCAGGAACGAGTTGCCACCTTGGTTCTCGCCCAAGCCGCTGCCATTCGCATAGAGGATAATCTGATAATATCCGGCGAATTAAAAAAGGAATCAGCCAAGCCTAAATCTTTGGGCCCTTCGCCCACCACTTCGTCTGATCCAGCATTCCAAAAGATGGCGAACGATTTGCTTGCATTAAAGAAGCAGTTGGCCCAGGCCTCTCCCAGTTCCTCATACCGGGATATTCCGCGGAGGAATTTCGTTCCTAACAATGTTTCACAAAGACCGCGCTTACCTACAGCTGCTCCGCGGTTGGCACTTGAGGCCCCTCCGGTCAATGCTCTGGCCGAGATTGAAGAAGAAGAGCAGTATTATGAAGAACCTTCATCTCAAGGCGAAGATGATCAAGATGTCGGTGAACCGACTGGCGACTCTACTATCGGGTATATGGAATTTGATGAGGAAGAATCTGATGAAGAAGAGGGTACCCAGGGGTACGCAAGCGGGCAGTCATATGCTGTTTTTACTCGTTCGCAAGGAAAAGAAGCGGAAGTTGCTGCCCATGTCCAGCAGGAGAAGGCCGTGTCAAACGCGCCTCCGATCATTGCTAAAAGAGGTAATCCTCTTCCTACTCAACTCCCTGGCAAATCTTTTACAAAGAAATCTTTTCCCCCTATCTCTCCTCCAAATCAGTCCTCTCACATTCCTACTAAGACCACCAATCCTATTCCATCATCGCGAGGTGAGGGACTCATTCCTTTACCAACGCAACCCTTGGCCGCGTTTGATATTATAGATCATGCAAAAAAGACCAAGATCCAAATGTCTGAAGCTGAGTATCTTCAGTCAAACCCCGAACAGCTTGTAAGATTAACTAAGTATATCCAAAGTCAAGCTGTTATACCTAATCAGGCTTCCCCAAAAGGAATCCTTTCCACTCCCCCTGAATCCCATATAAATGTTGCTTCAACATCTGCGTCAGGCAAGATAGAACCTTTCTATCTCTCTCTGCTGATCAATGGTCACAAGCTGAGTAACTGCATAATTGATTCCGGGGCTTCTGATAACGTCATGCCGGCTAAAGTCACCCATGCTTTGGGCCTCACTCTTACCAAGCCTTTCGGCAGATGTTATTCTTTGGAAACTAAGCAAGTTCCGTTGGTTGGCCAAATCAAAGACGCGCAATTTGCATTTGCGGCTTTCCCGGATAAAAGAGTAAAAATGACAGTCCTCGTTGCTGACATTCCGGCAGCATATGGAATATTGCTGGGAAGAAGTTTTTGCAGCGAAGTTGGTGGAGAAATTCATATGGACTGGTCCAAAGCTAGAATTCCAGTCAAAGGCGTAATGCAGACTTTGGAGCCAGAATCACAAAAGAAATACTTGGTTACCAACTCTGAAGACCCCAAAGCTCAAATCCTTTTTGAATCATCAGGGATGGGGAATTACTTCTTATCTACTGAGACGGATAAAACAGGGGCTGTTCTCATTCAGGAAGGAGATCTTAATAAGATCTGGACATTGCAATTCGATGGGAGCTGTGCAACTAGTGGATGTGGCGCTGGGGTCGTGTTGATATCTCCTGAGGAAGAAGTCATTCCTCTCTCTTTCAAATTGCATTTTTTCAACACTAACAATACTGCTGAGTATGAGTCTCTCTTACTCGGTATGCAGGCCGCAAAAGAAAGAGGAATTAAAAATCTAAAAGTGCAAGGTGATGCTGAGCTGGTTGTAAATCAAGTCAAAAGGATTTATCAAGTAAAGAATGAAAGACTCAGGCATTACCGTAATGCGGTATGGGACAACATTGAGGAGTTTGATGCCTTTTCAATAGGGGCAATTCCAAGAGCTCAAAATGACATGGCTGATTCATTGGCTGTTTCAGCATCTCTCATGCTCCCACATCCAGGTTTGAAAATGAACAAGTACACCATTGAGGTGGTTTTCCGCCCGAGCGTACCAGACAATTCTCAGCATTGGCAGGTGTTCAATGATGATAATCAACTCATTGCCTTTCTGGAGAAGGCAGAAAATTTTAAAGAATTGTATTTCGAAGGATCCACCTCTACATGCCGTGAATCAATCGATGGTCAAAACCACGAATCAAAGGAGAACGATGGCATATGTCAGCTCAAAGGAAATAAAATTCCGAAGGGCCTGGTTTCTCTGGAACACCTGTTTGACAGGCATGACCATTTTGTAAGAAAGAAGAGGCGAGATGATCCTGGCTCGTCCCCAGAAACCGAACCGGTCAATTTAGGTTCGGAGGCACATCCGCAATTTGTGAACATCGGGAAATGTTGCACGCCTGAAGAAAAGCGAAAATTTGTCAAGTTGCTGAAAAAATATATGGATGTATTGGCATGGTCTTATGCCGATTTAAAGTCCTTCAAGCCAAAGGACGTTCAGCACGATATTCCGTTGAAAGACGATGCCAAAGCCTTCCGCCAGAAGCAGAGGCACTATAATCCCAAGATTTCGGGTACCATCCAGGCCGAAATTCAGAAGATGCTAGACGCAAGAATCATCTTCCCTATCCATCACAGTACTTGGGTAGCAAATATTGTGCCAGTGCGCAAGAAAAATGGTGAAATACGCATCTGCGTAGACTTTCGAAATTTGAATCAAGCTTCGCTGAAAGACAACTACCCTCTTCCGATAATGGATCAAGTTCTGCAAGCAGTAACTGGATCAGAGATGCTGTCCATGCTTGACGGTTTTTCAGGTTACAATCAGATTGAGGTTTCACCTGAAGATCAATTCAAAACAGCATTCACTACTCCCTGGGGTACATTTGCCTACAGCAGGATGCCTTTCGGCCTAACTAATGCTGGTGCCACTTTTCAGCGGGCCATGGACTTTGCATTCAAAGGTATGATGGGAAAAGTCATCGTGGTTTACCTAGATGACTTAACCGTGTTCTCTAAACAGCGAAATGATCATTGTGATCATTTGGAGCAAGTGTTGGCCAGGTGCCGAGAACATGGGATTTCCCTAAACCCAAAAAAAGTCTGTTTTTGGAGTCACGGAAGGGAAGTTGCTAGGCCATGTGGTCAGCAAAGAAGGAACAAAGATAGATACTGAAAGAGTTAAGGCTATTCAAAGCCTTACTCTGCCTACAAGCAAGACTGGTGTTCATTCTTTCTTTGGAAAGGTGAACTTTCTCAGGCGTTTTGTTCCTGACTTTGCTGAAAAGACCCGTCACATATTGAACATGATGAAGGGGTCACCAACTTTCAGATGGAGTGAAGAGGGGAAAAGGTCATTTGAAGAAATAAAAGCTTCCGTTGCCCATGCACCAGTCCTGGTATGTCCAGACTTCTCCAAGGACTTCATCATGTATAGTTATGCATCTGAGCATACTGTGTCTAATCTTAATGCAAAAGAATTCAGAAGACATTGAATCCCCGATTGCATTCATGAGTTCTCCTCTCAAACCTCACGAACTGAAGATGACTCAGCTGGAAAAGCATGCCTTTGCCGTTGTCAAAGCAGTGAAGAATTTCAGGTATTACATTCTAAACTCGCATACGGTGGTGCTGGTCCCTGACACGGCGGTGAAATCAATTCTAACTCAGCAGGAGTTAGGAAGTTTGCGAGGAAATTGGATCGCAAAGGTCCAGGAGTATGACCTGGATATTAAACCAACCAAGCTGGTAAGGGGCAAGGGCCTGTGTCAGCTAATGGCTGAAAACAAAGATTCAGAAAATCCTGATGAGAGGGGTGACTACATCGAAGAAGCGCAGGACCGGCAGAAGGGCCTGATTCTCTGCCTCTGGTTCTATTTGTTGCAACTAGTGATGAGTGGTACTCCGACATCGCTTTCTTCCTTACCTACGGCGAATGCCCGATGCACCTAACTGCAAAGGAGAAGCGCACTATAAAGCTCAGGGCGGCTAAATACGTCATCTGGGATGACGGCTTATATAAGCGCGGGATAGATGGCATCTTCCTGCGATGTGTCGACAAGCCCCAGCAAGTAAAACTACTGGAAAGTTTTCACAATTCAGCTTGTGGAGGGCATTTTTCTTCCTCCGTGACTGGCACACAAGATCATTCGGGCCAGGTACTATTGGCCAACGCTCTTTCAAGATACAGCCACCTGGGTGGCAAAGTGTGAACCCTGTCAGCAATTCGTCGGCAAGCCCAAGTTGGCTGCCTTTCCCCTAAGGCCGGTCATTATCAATGAACCATTCAGGCAATGGGGAATTGATTTTATTGGCGCACTCAATCCTCAATCGAGTGCCGGACATAGCTATGTCCTTACAGCAATGGATTACTTCACCAAGTGGGTGGAAGCCATACCTGTCAAGCATGCCACTTCTGAGGTGGTTTGCAATTTCATTAAAGAAAATATCATTGTCAGGTTCGGCGTTCCAAACAAAATCATTGCTGATAATGCTTCTAACTTCTCCTCACGAGAAGTTATTAGTTTTTTCTATGAATATGGGATAACCTTGGCTCACGCATCCGACTATTATCCTCAGGGAAATGGTCAAGCGGAATCCAGCAACAAGAACTTGGTGGCCATCATACGAAAACTGGTGGAATCAAATCAGCGGATGTGGCACAAGTCCTTATACGACGCTTTGTGGGCGGATCGTATTACTCCCAAGAGATCTCTCGGCATGTCACCTTTTCAAGTGTTATATGGCATTGATGCCGAGCTTCCCATTTCCGCGGAACTTCCTGCTCTGCGCTTGGCACGAGCGATTGAAGATGAAACTTTCCAGAATTCTCTAGAAAAGAGAATCATGTATCTGGCAGAACTTGAAGAAAAGAGAGTGAAGGTGGTCGATAGGATCACTGAACATCAGAATCAAGTTAAGAGGCTTTTCGATAAGAAAGCCAAGCAGAGAGATTTTCAAGTGGGAGATCTCGTCCTTTTGTGGGACAAGCGAAGAGAGCCAAAGGGCATGCACGGAAAGTTTGATTCCCTATGGAGAGGGCCCTTCAAAATCAAGCAACTCAACGGAGAGAATAGTTTCTATCTCTCGTATCTGGATGGAACTGAGCTCCCGCTTCCCTATAGCGGGCAGCATCTGAAGATCTTCAGGAAGTAGAGCTTGCTCTCTTCTTTGTACAATTTTCTTTAAGTTGTGTGTTTGCTTTCGTCGTGTGTTTGCTTTCGGTTTGTCGTGTGTTTCTTTTGTTCTCCCTCCGGTCCCCCTTGTTTTTGACTCTGTTACCCAATGGATAGGCACAAGTGGTCTGGGATTCTCTACCCCCGAGTTCGCTCAGGGATAGTCCCCAGAAAGAGCTAGCTGTTATCCCGTAAAATTGACAAGGGCAATTTTACCGATAACCATACGGAAAATTTTGTTTCGATCCCTTGTTAGGGATCCCTCGCGTTCGAAACGTTGTAAAATCCCTTCCCGGGAAATCTAGTTTTCGAACTTAGTCTTTCTGAGCCTTTTTTTGGCTGGGCGCATGAAATATCCTTGTAACACTAGCCTTTGATGCGCCCCCTTAAAAGCCTTTGGCGCATGGTTTTCCATGTTAACACATCTTTCGGTGCGCCAAAGGATGTTGAGTCTCTTTTGCGTGCGCCAAGGCGCATGCGCCTTAGTGTTGACACAACTTTTATTGCGCCACTTTTTAGTGCGCCGAAGGGCGCACATAATCTTATTGCAACACAAGATTTTGGTGCGCCAAAGGGCGCACATAACTTCATGTCGACAATGCTTTTGGTGCGCCAAAGGGCGCAAAGGGCGCTTTCTCCTGTCGACAACAAATCTCATGCGCCTTTGAAAAAGTGGTTGGCGCATTTATGACCAGTTTTTCTATATATATGTGAGTGCGCTCCCAAATGTCATTTTCACTTTTGTTGAGCACGTGATCATTCTGAACTTGTCAGCCTCTGCTCCGTCGTTTTCATCGTCCTGTGGACCCGTTCCCAACTTTTGCTATATATCCAGGTAAGAGGTGTTATTTCTCTCTTGTGCGTTTTGTGCTTTCAGTTCCTGGTGTGTTCCTGGTTTGGTTCTTGCTTGTTGGGTGGTTGTTTATATATAAATGTGATCGGCCTAGCCTCCTCCGTTTGCTGTCTGCCCCCATGCTATCCTTCCTCTTTCCAGATCTGCTGGAGAAGGTCATTTTCTTGAAACCATGGTTGTAATCCTCTTGGTTTTAACCGTTTTGTTTGCCCACTGAGCATGTTAAAAAAGAGAGGAGAAGAAATCTAAGAATCATGTAAAAAACCCCCTTTAAGAGTTTAGTTTTCTATTTTTCTCCTTGGCGCGTCTGTCACCCCTGCAACACTAAGAACAGTTGCGCCCCCATGGCGCATCTACCCACCCTGTTACAAGAGCAAAATCCGCGCCAATGGCGCACCCTTTCGGCCTGCTGCATCATGAGCTCATGCGCCCTCAAGGCGCGCCTTTTCCGCGTGCTACAAGTGCTGAAACTGCGCCCCAATGGCGCACCATCCGTCCATGTTGCATCCTTTTTCCATGCACCCATGGCGCACCCAGCTTCCATGCAACAAAAGTTTTTTCCGCGCTAAGTATGAAGCTATAAAGGCGCAGGCGCATCCCCGATTGCAATAACACCATGTTGTGTGAGTTTTTCGTGCACCGCGCCATATTCCCTTGGGCGCATCCTATCCCAATGTAACACGCACTTCTCATGCGCCCTATATCAAATGCAATATGCAGTATCCATGCGCCATGCGCCTTTGGCAACCAATTTAACCTTTGCAGCACTCCTTTTCTGTGCGCCTTATCTATTTAGCCCTGTTAGCTGCAGTTTTCATGTGCCCCGCGCCCTGAGCCTTAAAATCTCTAACTCTTTCTTCTGCTAACATTCCGATGGAAGATCAAATGGCTAATTCAACCTTTTTGGATTGGGTCTCGCTTCTTCTTCATGCAGATCAGCAACTGAGTTCAAAAGAACATATGTCTACATCCAGCAAGAGACCCACCAAACCAAGAGGAAAGGCTAAGCTTACAGAGGAAGAGATGAAGTACAAATATCAAAGGGTCAGGATGCCCGAATCACAGGCTGAATGCAGTATGGATGTCAGGGACTCAGAGTTGGGTCACATTGACATGGAAGAATTCTGGGTTAGGACTCAGAAGGTTACAAGAAGTCCGTGGATGGACAAATTAATAGGCAGTGCCCTGCATTTCACCGGAGGAATCCCCGTCAGTGCCGTCAACAATGAATTCATGATGGTGATTGCACAATCTTACAACAAGGACACAAGATGTGTCGAAAACAGCAAGGGCGAGGTAGTCATAAACCTCACTGCCCGTCATTTTGAGATAATGCTCGGCATCCCTCACCACCGGCACTTTGTGGCCGTCAGCCAAGAAGAGTGCATCAAGGCCTGGGAAGACAATGAAGACCAATGCATGCAACTAATGAACGAAGTCTACTTGAAAAACAAGAAGGTGGTAACCCGGTGGCCCCAAATCATCCACCGCAGTGACTTCTCAGAAGAGCTCAGCGATACTATTACTTTCCTGAGCAGGGTCTTCGGGCTTTCTGACGCCCACTACTTCCATAAATGGATGCTGAGGTACTTGGAAACAATGAATAAGAATGTGCCTGAGCAGCGCTTTTGCTGGGGAGAAATAATAAGCAGCACCATCTCCGAGCAGCTACAACAATTCGCCACAACGGGAGTGTTCCATATGAACTCCTACGTAGTCTACGCTGCAGCGTCGGAGAGGGATTATCCAGGGCTAAACCGAAGTGGAATTTGGCCTCAGGTCAAAATATATGAATATTATCCAGAACTGAGGCTGGAGAATAGCATCCCTCAATTCGCCAAAATTAATGATGCTTTCTTCTATCACATCATTTGCCTGTTGAGGCCAAATCTAACTCATGGTCGCACAACCAAGAACATTGTGTCAACTGTGGAGAAGTGGGGGGCCCTGTTCACCCAGTTTCCCACATTTACCTATCTGAGGGTGGTCAACTTCTTGGGCGAGCCAACCAGGCTACCGAGGTATGCTGGACCTAAGCTGATTCTACTAGAGTTATCAAGGCAGCTGGTCACATACCATGAGAAATGCCTCAAAAGAAAGAAGGGCGGAACTCCTTTCCCCCTCACAGTGGGCCGGTACACATGCTCCTCCCATCACAAGGTGAAGGAAATGTTCGCAGAGCTGGAGTTGCTCAATTTGAAACATGACTTCCCAGCCAGGCCTACCTTTGACCCAAGGAGCTGCCTGCCAAGGGCTAAGCTTGATCCGATCCATGTCCCTCAAATTGAGGATATTTACATTGACGTCATCCACGAGGTGGAACTCAGAAGAAAGGATCATTCTCACTTAGCATTGGCAGAAATTATCCAATACGGAGTGGCCATTGTCCCCAAAGGCTTCCAAACTACGGAAGATGAAGTAGACAAGGTGTATAATGACACGGAAGGGGATGATTGGCCCTTCCCGGCCATTGACAGAAGCAAGCTCCTCAAACAATTGAGGAGAGGGTCAAGGAGACTATGCGCAGAACAGAGCACTGGTGCCGCATGAATGGGCTGATCTACCTCGGGGTAGATTTCACAACCTCCCCATTGGGCAATGCACCTCCAAGGTCAAAGAAGCAGCTAAAAGGCAAAGGTGCAGAAGGTGAACCTAGCACCATTCAGGAAGAAGCCCCTGGAAGTCCTCCTTCCACAGCGCCAGAACAGGTAATAACTCTGGATTTGCCAGAGAAAGAAGCAGCAGAGGATAGTCCCATATGCCCATCCACTCAGGATGTCGGCATTGCTACAACCACAGAGGTCCCTTCTGTCCCTTCTTCTTCTCTTTCTTCCCCTCCTCAAGTGACTCAAACGACCACCCCTTTGGTCGTGTCCTCCGCCTCTTCTTCTACTCTTTCCCCTGCCTCTTCGTCTATCTTCTCTTCCCTCACTGATTTATCTTCTTCCATTTCTTCCCTCATTTCCGGCTCCCTTCCCTTCCTTTGTCTTCTGCAGCTGCGGTTTCCCTTCCTCCCGTGGACACTTCTTCGGCTATGCTTTCAATGCCACCGCCGCGTGTCTCCACGTTTTTCCCCTCTTCTACTGTTGCTCCCTCCTCCTCTGTCTCTGGTCCTTCTTCTATGGGACCAGCCTGGATCTCTCAGCAGTTGAGCCAACAAAAGAGGAAAGTTCCCATCGCTCCGATGGCCTTTTCAGTGATTCCGGCCAAAGGGGAAAAGAAGCTGAAGCCTATGCACGCTTCTCTAAAAGTGCTGCAGGTGAGAGGATCATGGAAATTGCATACCCTGATCCCCTCAAAGAGAAAAAGGATCTGTCTCTAGCAGATTTTACTGTGACCCAAGTCACAATGGGGACATCTTCTAAAAGTCTCCAGGGGGAAGCTCTTTCCGCGGTCGACGCCCTTTGTCAAAAGCTTCAGGAAACAAAAGAAGAGAAAAGGCTACTGAAGGAGCAGAACAAATATCTGCTTCAAGCCTTACAGAAGATGGGTAGTGCACCTCCCACGACTGCCGCCGAGACTTCTGAGCTTCTCAGCCAAGAGAAAATCAATGAATATTCAAAGATCGGCGAGCAGGGTATGGCCGTTTCTGCTTGGAGGAGCCAGATCCTCAAGGACAGTGAAAGAGTGATCGCCGAGTATGTCAATTCATATCTAAACATCATAAAAGGTGAACAAGGAACTCCAAGTATTAGCGGGTCCCATATCAGAAGAGCTAGATCATGCTAGACTCCAACATGAGACCTTTCAACAAATGTTCGACTGTTCAGTCGAAGATCTGGTCAAGTTCGGAGTTTTCGGCCATCCAAGGGCCCTCAACAAAACCATGTCCACTCTGGACTATCGGATAGATCAGCTGGAATTTGTTCTGGAAAAGATAGACAAGGTGAAGGAAGAGGCCCTGGATGCGATGCATCAAATGGAGCGAATTGTTCTTAACATGTCTCCAGGGCTGCTCACTCCTTCCTTTACCATGAGATCAGCTGATGAAACTATCCGGATCTTCAAGGAGATCGCTTCTCAAGGAACGGGGCCAGAGGTCACATTTGACACTGAATCTATCAACAACCTGCTGGCCTGTAGGGACTTCATCGGGTTCCTCATCGAGGCGGAGAAAGATTATTCTAAACTCCTAGAAAAGCTCATAAGCGAGCGGGAGACTTGCGAAGCAATCAGCGAACGGCACAAGGATCCATCACAGGATCAATTTGGGCCCATGATTAACAAGTTTTTGGAATACCGCGCTCAGTTCCACATATCATCTCCTGAGCAGCATCAGAAGCAGGCAACCCCCTTTCGGCCGCAGGATGACGATGACGAGTAGCTGCTTCTTCTTCTTCTTCCTCTTCTTCTTCTTCTCTCTATTCTCCGACTTTCTTGTTGAAATGTCTAAAGTGTGTTGGCACAAATGATGACATCATCCATGTTGCATCATGGGATGATGTCATCCATCAAGTTGTCAAAAGTCAACATGACTTTTAGATATTTTGTAAATATCTTTGTAAATATTTGTTGGCTCCTTTTTTTCTTTCCTTCTCCTCTCTTCTATAAATACTGGAATACTTGTTGTATTCGGGGTGAACATTTTTTAGATGAAAATAGAAGTGAGGAGAGAAAGACTTTGAGCTTTCTTGTAACAGAAGAAAACAATAATACAAATATTAAGACTTTGTGCTCAATAGCTGTGTTATGCATTAGATCTTCCTTACGTTAGATCTGTATGTGTTTAATCTGTTGGATTCATATCTACTTTTCTGTCATTTGCTCATCAGTATTGCTTTGTTTATTTATGCAAGTAGGTTTGGCTCTGTTTACTACCAACCCAAAAACATAAATCTTCTGACCTTTCTGCTTTGGAATTCATTTCTTTTCTTCCTTCAGATCTGTTCTTTCTCTTTTCCCTCTTTCATTCCTTTCTTTTCGCAGCCTGAAACACTCTACTGGGATGAGATCCCAAACCCCCGAAGGCAGAATCTGTGAGACTTGCATAGATTCCTGCTAGTAGAATAGCAATAAACCAGTTTCGCTTTGCTGACTCAAAGAGGGGCTAAGCCCTGCACACTGTTGGCTCATCTATCCATAGATCTGTCCAGGTGACAGATTTTCGGACCAACAGGAGAATAGTGGATTTTATGGGTGATCCAACAAGACTAGAGGATTCAGGTGAGAAGTTAGGGAGGCATACCCATTGATTTGAGTACCTCGAGAGTCTATAATTGCTATAAACCCACTATCCTAAGGAGACCATGTTCTATAAAATACACCATCTATCACGGGTTTGTAAATCTTGATACTGATACCCACTGGGCGTGGTATCCTAACTAAATTTTCACACCTATGATACTAATCTTTGTGTTAGTATAGATATCAATTTGGAACCAGAAATTTTGGACCCCTCTTTGGGCTAATGCAATTCTTAGGTCGCTAGCTAAGGGGAATATGACCACCAAAATGTGATGAAGGGCCATGTATGTTGTAACCCTGGAAATTTCAAGGTAAAATCCAGGGTATGTTCGGGATAAGAATACTATGCTACAAGACATATTTTGGATTGTGAAGAAATAAGCACAGTAGAGCCCAAAGGAATAGTCTTGACTCAAACAATCTGTAAGTTGGCATTAATGGTGAGGTGGACAAGTCAAGTTAGACAAAGTAAGCCACACATAGTGGGATGTACACATGGACATCAGCCATGGTTTCACATTGACAATGGAAGGCCATCATGGGCATAACTCAAGAAACAAATGATGCACACCAGACATATTGGGAAGGCCCGCAAATAGGAAAAATGGGGAGGAATAACATGGAAGCTTGGTCAAATAAGTATCGGTGGTTAAAATAATGCGAAGGGCTTGGTGTTACACATCGTTGCTAGATGGGAAGAACATCCAGGTTTCTTGGCATGGTGTGAGAAGTAGAAACTAGTATGCTACAAAGGGAGTGTCGGCTCACCAACAGGTGATGTAAGGCCTTAAGAAGGAAAATGGTACAGCTAACACTTATGAGAGACTAATGCATGAAGAGATTGGCCTAGTGAACATATGTAGTTAGGGTAGAATCGGAATTGGCCCTACCAGGTTGATCGCGCAAGGATGGAGATGTATCTGCAAGTTCATAGGTAAAGGATGGGTTGTTGGGAGGAAGTGCATGAGTGTCATGAGATAGTTAAATGTCATACCAGCAAGCTGACTAACATGTGTAAGAAATGATTTGGCACTCGAAAAAACAAAGCTATGGCACAAGAGTTTTGGGAGACCATTGTATGGCACAAGCCTATAGATCGATGTGAATGGAAGGGTCAAGCTTGAGTTTGATAGGTGCCATGTAAATCCCAAAGCAAGCTGAGTAAAAAGTGCATGGAAATGAGGTTCATGGAAAATTTCAGGGGTCAACGACCCAAGAATGAATTGTGAGCCATACTTACGTCATTGGGAAATGTTTGACTAGTGTGTGATGTGTCTAGAGAGAACGCCGAGCCAAGTGACCACATATATGTGTATCGAAGATGGTATGTGAAATACAGAAGTCTAATGTATGTGTCAAACCTATAGCTGAAGTCCATATACGATGGACTTTTTATTTTCAGGAATGTATGAGTGATGATTTATGGGTGACCATATGTCACTAAATCAGTGCACATGAAGGCGAGTGGTAATGTATCTCTGAAGCATAAAATCACTACAAATCTTGATAGAATAGGTAACGATTTAGCCTAAAGTGTATGTCACTAATGCTGAAGGAGATGTCGCGATCATGAAAGGGGCCGAATAGTCAACTCGGGTGGATTGGTGTGGTCTTCAAGGTACTCGAGTTGATTTGTTGAGTGTGTCGACAGAGTCGAGGTATGCACCGATGGGGATAAAGTGTGTCACGAGTTGGTGGTTGGGTGCATCATGTTAGTGAGTGAGTGAAATGTGGGTGATCGACAATGGCCGATTCATATGATGGGGGACAACGTGTAAAGATGCTATGTGTAGAAGGGTAATTTAAGATGTGAAGCCGATGCAGAACATTCAAGGCCGAGCCGAACGTGTGCATAGAGGATAGGTTGAATGTTTGACAATAGGCATGTGGTCTAGACGGACTAGCTCAATGCAGTATGTAAGATGATTCCATGCTATAAGGCTCGCCATACTAGTGAAGAAGACTAATATAGTATGTAGAATATGTTTGAAAGTGCATGGTGTAAAATGAATGGTATCTAAGGTATGTAGATAAACGAATAATGTAGTATATAAGATAAGTAGTGTATGATGTAAGATGCATAGAAAATGGTGTAGATATAATGGTGACTAGTACGATTTATGATGTATAAATATCAAAATGTTGTAGAATAAATGTAGAATGTATGGTGTATAACACATAATGTGTGATGAAATGTAATATGTAATGGCTATAGTGCAGTGTGTGGGGTTCATGTGTAGTAAGCCCTCAACGGTCAAGTGTGAACTGAAGCACAAGAGTGTGTCATCAGATAACGACGATGCTAATATGTGTGATGATTTTACTTAAGCGAGGATATGAGTGTATGGTAATGCAAAAAAGAGAAATGCATGTATGCTAATATGAGGGTGGGGGGTGTGTTAGATGATATGCCCCCAAAGTGTGTATAAGAAGAGCGTGTAAAGTCATTGATAAGGTCGTCACCTACCAAAGACCAAGTTTGTGTTTAGCGGTGGAAGCATGTGGAGCATATGAACTGGAATGTATATCAAGTGTAGTATGTGTGGACTGTTGTGAAGTATTAGCATGATGTGGTGGAGTTTGTAATGTGTCTTGACTACTAGTAGGAGGGTTAGCTGCTGGGATGAAAGTGATTATTTGAAGCTTATACTTAAGAGGAGGCCAAGTTACATTGAGTCTCAAAGGAGACTGCTTTGGCTAACTTGGTAATGTAATAGATGACTTAGTACGAGGGTTTTTTGAACTAATTCCAATAGGTGGTTGAAGTTTTTGACTTGGGGATACCGTAGGTGATTTCTTAGGTGGATCATGACTAATCGAAGGAGGAGGAGCCTTATGAGCCCATGTGGATGTAACCTTTGTAATAGGATGTTGTGAATTAAATGAAATAAGACCTTGATGCTTAATACTTTTGATTATGTGATGTAAAGTATGGCAATCCTTGTCATTATGTCCATTGATTCAATGATAATTACAATATGGAAGATCTTGATATATTGCTAATTGATAAGGAGAATAATGTGGCATATGTGGTAGAATGATCAACTGATGATTAAGGAGGTGAAGAAAAATGTCATGTGGCATAGTATTGTACTAAAACATGAGAGGCTCAGGAAATGGCGTATATTGGGGTTCAATCATATGACATGTATTAGACATAGATTGCATATAAGATGGATAAGGAGCACAAACATGTGATTGAGAAACATCCTTAAGATGTTGAATTTCAGATATAAGAGATGTGATTGTAGATTCTGTGGCTGCAAAATTATATTAAAATAATGTATGTAGGGCTTGAATCGAATCCAATATGGGTTGAGTAGATGAAGACTCACTATGGTCATTAAAGAGACAAGAAAACATAGGACTTAGTTTGTGTTGTGGCATATTGTCATTATAATACTTGGTGTCTAAGGATTTGTGCAAAACAACATGATAATTAGGGTATCTCCTAAGTAAATCAGATAAAGAAACTTGACCCATGATGGAGGGAAAATGAGGATCCTAAGCTTGAAAGACGTTGGGTTTACCAAAATGATTAACTAAAATTAACTAGTATGTAGTATTTGGGGATAGTTAATCTAAGCTATGAAAAACTATAAATAAATAAAATAAATGCAATGAAGAAGAATGTAAATGAGATAAAAATCTATGCAAAAGTAAATTCTAACCCTAATGTGTAAGAGAGAAGAGGAAATAACTGATCTTTATCACAGATGCTTGTAGGACTGTGTCACAGAGTTGACTAGAAAATCTAGAGGTGGCAAAATTTTTGTAGAAAATATGAAAAGGATGGATTTGGACTGATTCCTTGGACTAGAGAACCTTGGAAAGGACTGGGGCACCTGTGGGTGATTTGGTTTGTAAACTAGGCACCCTAGTTTGAGTCAAAGATTTGAAACTGATCTTCATAGCCTTGGGAGGTGGTTTGAAACCCTCATTATGTGTCGCATCAAATTCACTACCCGGTATTGGATGTCGTTGATATTCCAAGATGATGTGAAGACCTACAAAATACCAAAAGAAGTATCAAAACCCTGAAAAAAAAAATGCAAATGAATGGTCTGGACGGACCTCAGTGGCCACAACAATGGGCTTACTAACCAAGTGTTGCACTAAATTTTGGAACCAAATGTAGTTCTAGTGAGTGTGTGCATGACGTGCCCTAGGTGCTCTTATGTTAGTCAAACTTTGTGAAGAAGCGAACAATAACTAAATGTAGAAAATGTAATAACATGTGTACATAGATTAAAATAGAATCTCTCCCCCTATGAAGTGTGTGATGAAAATGTCCTAGCCTTGTGCCTTGATGGTGGAGTTATCTGGATATAAGTGATGTCCAATGCAATAGATGGATGCAACTCTAGATGAGTGATAATAGTGAATGATGTTAGGTCCCTCATTACGGTCTTATAACTTTATATTTATAGGGTTCTCTTGATGTAATTTCATAATTAACCCCTAAAACAGGGTTCATTTTAAGATTACCCCTTTGAAAAATTAGTTTAGAAATTGTGATGGATCTCAAAAATTGACTTTCAAATCATTGGCCAATTTATGAAAAAATATTTCGTGGAAAAGACAATTTTGTAGAGAGAAATTTTCCCTAGTTTGGCAAAGTAGGTTGGGCAAGTTAGAATGTAGGTTGGGCGAGAAGGTTTTATAGGTGGGTAGGTCAGGTGGGTTGGATAGTTGAGGGATTGGACGACTAAGGGCTCGACGGGTGGGTTGGATGACTAAGGGTTAGATGGGTGGGTTGGACAGTTAAGGGGTTGGAGGGGTGGGTTGGATGCTTAATGGGTTGGATAGTTAACGGGTTGGATGGGTGGGTTGGACAACAAAGGGTTGGATGGGTAAGGAATTAGACGTGTGGGTTGGATGCTTGAGGGGGTTGGATGTCTAAGGGTTGGACGGGTGGGTTGGATGGCTAAGAGTTGGACGGGTGGGTTGGATGGTTAAGGGGTTGGATGGCTAAGGGTTGGATGGTGGGTTAGTTGGTTGAGGGGTTGGACGGTTAAGGTTTGGATGGGTGGGTTGGACAGTTGAGGGATTAGATGGCTAAGTGTTGGATGGGTTGATTAATTATGGGTTATGCAGCTTCCATGGATAACCAATATTTTTCCACCACGTGTCCTTTCACCCATTTAGACCCCTATAAATACCCCTACAAGGTTCATTTATTTACTTTTCTACGAAAATTTCCAGTACTCTGAGCTTTCCAATTTTCAAAGTTCTCTCAAATTTAAACAATGGCAAGCACCACATCTACTCCTACACCCAAATTCCAATACAAAAACCTCATGTGCCCACAAATTGTAGCCCTACTGAAATCAAAAGATGCACAAAAGGATTGGCTTAAAAAATCAAAATTTACCGGGCTTGTGGACATGCCCCAATTCGATACTGATACTTCAGTGCTTGATTACCTTATCACCTTTTACAACGAGAATGATGGAAAATTTTCCTTTCTCCTTGTGCATCCAAGATGTCGTTAAATTTCATTCACAATTGATCCCGTAGACGCACATCGGTTAACTAGGTTACCATTCGAAAATAAGCCTCTTGTTACTACAAAGGTTGTCCTCACAAACGAAGACAATTTTTTTTTGGAGTCTCATTACAGTGTGCAGGTTGATGGTAAGTTTATTATTTGCAAATTATTTTTCTCTTAACATTTTTCCACCACCCAAGCCTCTAGTATTTTTTCTGTTATTGTAGCTCCTCTTAATCATTCATCACAAGGCCTTCTTCTACAAGGTATTACAAACCAATTATTTCTTACAATTGCATCAATTTTCTAGGCCACGATTGTATTACAGGGTAGATCTGCAGACATTCCATATTGGGAAGTAAGCTAAAATTCCAATTGCAATTAATGATAAATTGGTTGGTCTCAGTCTCTAAGAACATGTAACAATTACTTTTACAGTTTTCTTATTATAATGATTTCAAATTCAATATTTTTCAATAAAATAATAATTGTAAGATTTTCTTTTGCAGAGAAGAATTATAATTGTGACATCTCATAAGGAGGTAATTACTCAAGGTAAAGCTCCTACAGAGGTCTCTACTGATTCTGACATGCATTCAATAGAATCAACACCAGTAAGAGCTCCTCATCAAAAAAGACCTAGGGGGGTCACTATGTGCATCACGTCTACCATCACATTTAACTACATGTATGAAGTTTTATTTTTATATAATTAACTAATTCAAACAACTAACATAGATTATGTAGGTAGTACTGTATTTAAATATTTCTCCTGTTCTTTTCTACATTTATTGTATTTAGAAACTACTAAAACTTTTGATGATGATCAAACTCATTCTGACGGTCAAGATCAAAATGTTACATTTGTGTCTCCGAACGTGCAAGGTAAATTGTAATATTTAATATTTAGCATGTTTTATTTTGTTACTATTTTTTAGAATTTACAAGGCCTAACCGTATAGTGGCTTTTAACAATTTTTCGTTTGCTTCTTGCAGGTAATATGGCTTCTGAGCACATTCCATTTGTAAAGAGGCCACCAATACTACCAACACATATAGTCTAGAAAAAAATAAGATCTTCAGGAAAGAATATAAGGCTTCCTACAGAATCAGTTGGAATAGTTCATCCTGCAACCACAAAATTCCCTCGACTCTCACTAGGTGGTTTTTTAAGTGTAACAGCCTCACAACTTTTCAACAACATCACCCTTGGTAAGGAGTATTTGGGCTTTGATACCGACGATGCTGATAAGGGTAACTATTTTGACACCCATGATATGATTCAATCTACTCCACCTCAACCACAACCACAACAAAATGTGCATGAAGTACAAGACAATGACAATGATTCAAGAGGTTGTAATGTTTGATGTGGATTTGGTGTGGTCTTGGGAGAGGAGAGATAAAATTTCGATAAAAGAAATAAATATAAGATACCATAATCACGCTTAAAGGCATTCATTGTCCACTTCCGTAGAGATATAACCGGCAAGGCATGACATTTTGCTAAACAAATCTTAGTTAGGGACAATTCCATATACTAATAACTACAATGATGAAATTATAGACATAATGTTAAATATGTTGGAGACTCTAAATGCTGAAGCACATGCTTACTACAAAAAATGGGCTACAGAGAAGAAAAATGTTTTAATAGAAAATGCAAAAAAAGAAAAAGCTGTTGTGAGTGGGATTTAAGTTTTACATGAAAAATCCTAATATTATAAGCACTGTGATATATATATTTTAACTTATCTAATAGACTAAAAATTTTATATTTCTATTTTGTAGGAGAAATATGAAAATTTAAAGAAAGAAGAAGCTGTTTTTGAAGCACATTTAAAGAATGCCCCTAAAATCCTGAATTCATTTGTATAGTTGAAGGAAAAACTCATAGTGATAAATAAACAAAATAATACATTGAGAAGGACATTCAAGGAGCATAAGATGGATCCATAATTCTTACGGAAGGAAAATACATACATAAATGCAACACTTTTTTCAGCAGGAGATGTAGTGAGGGAGGAGAAGAATATTCTTGAAAATATCAATACTGCAACATGTGATTTGTACGCATCAGGAGTTATAGAAGATAGCTCTTTATAGACATAGTAGATTCCTCCACCTTTAACAAAATAAAAAGATCAAGCTTCTCCCGCTACATAAAAAATTCAATATGTTAGTGAAGTTCACCATGTGACAGGTGTGTTGTCATAATTCTGACACTGGTGTAGGAATTAAAAGATAGTGGTCATCCTTTTTTTTTAATTTCATGTGGGAGACGTAAGGACAACTACGATTCAGAATCATAGGTAGAAAATAGGATGACCTTGTAATGTGTCCTTATATGACATAACTTGTCTAGAAGCTTTGAAATGTATTGACGACCCCCTTTTTGGAATTGTATTGGCCGACAATGCTTTATGAATTTGTACTTTTCTTCATAAAGTAATCTGCCACATGAGAGAATGATTTGAAGAGTACTTTGGAAATTGGAATTGTAACTATATAATGTTATTCAATTTCTACATAATACAAATGATGTTTTTGTTTCTTTGTTTACGTAAATGTTGCTTAAATTTACTTGATTCTGTTTGTTTAAAATATTTACGTTTCTGATTTCTTGTAGATGTAAAATAAATCAATTAGAAAATATAAAAGATAGATATTTCCTTATTTTAGTTTTAAAACCAAATATAAAATACAAATGGGAGAATTGAAAATGATAGTGACATTGTTCTAATGGCAATGGATCAAATAAAGACAAATATAATATTACATTTATTGAAAGTTGTAATATCTGTATGAAATCAATCAATAGTTATAATTTATTACATCAAATTATTGTAATGAAATATTTGTGAATTGGAACAATCTTGGATCAACACTTTCATTCATGTCTTGGAAATCAACTATAGCATGATCTATGGATGTGTCTTCATCCACTGGGTCATGCAGAATATTACTAAATCCTCTTCTTTCTACTAGTGAATTCCATAATGCAAGTTTATATCATAAGAAAAAGACTCCACTGAGTAACATGATACATAGAACCTCAGACAAATTTCTAGATTGATATCCAATCTATTTCAAACTTTTGAATTTAAAAAGGATAGTTAATTGAAAACCCTCTCATCTTCCACAGAACCCAGAATCATAGTTTGACAGAATTCGTATAACTTAATATACTTGCTCAAATATTCACTTAGAATACTACTGGAACAAATATCCTTCCAAATCCTTTTTATGACACCATAATCCTATGGGTTTTGTAGAATCTGAACTTGTCGTATCATAGTATTAGAAAAATCCATTGATTGGGAACTAAGTATTTTTCTTTATAAAATACCTTCTACAAAAAACTTTGTTTATCTCTTCAATCTTAGAGAAATGGTTAGTTATATCACTCATGTTTTTGACAAATAAAGGATCGATAGATGTTTAAGGTTTTCTGCCAGAAAAATTCCAAAACTATGGATTTCCAACTCCCATTGCTTTAAGTATTTTATCATTTTTTAATCTTTCCTGAATCTCTTTAGCTAACGATTCAAAGATATTTCTCAACTTATTCCTAGTTTCCATTAATCCTACATCATATAAATTCCATGTCACTCTTACTTCTTCTATTTATGAGACAACCATATCAACTCTTTTTTGGAACGTATGAAGTGGAATATATTTTCCATGTGAGCTGTTATATACAAATGACCATGTATAATTTATTTTAAGAAGCACCTGGGATTTTTCAAATCTGTCAATGCATTCCATTTTTCAAAAGTAGCACCCTAAAAAATCCCATCATAAATATATAAACTTTCGAGACTCCAGCACACACATCTTCTGAGTCTTATGAAGTCTGTTATGTAGAAATAACGATCTTGTGCATTCTTCGTTAAGATATTAAGCTACCTCAACATGGGAAAAATACCGCAGAGTGTGAGTAAAGTTTCTATGTCTATTAGACGACACAAAATATCTTTAGCTTTATCTACATCCTTGCAGCATTCATACATAAATCCTATCAATGAAGGATATTCATCAAATATTCTATAGGTAGGTTCATACATAGATATCCATCTGGTATCTAAATATTTGAGAAGCTTTTTTCCCTCCGTCAGTCCAATTACAAATTTCTCAAATTCCAAAAATCTCTTTGCACTACTAGAATAATAAACATGCAAATTACATATCAATTCCTCCACTCTAGCTACATTTTCAAATGTGCTCACAATTTTGTAATTCAGAGTCACTATGTGAGCCATACAATAGAAAACAACCATACACAGAGCAACAATTGTCTAAATTCTAACACAGATACCATTTTTGGCTCCTTTCATTACAGCTACACCATTGGTTCTGACACAAACTAATTTTTTTACAATGACAAATTCATCCATTTCGGACCACCAATTTATAAATATTTTCATAATTTCAATTCTTAGTCATTTTATGAATTGTTTAGAGGTGTGGAGTTCTTATTTCATTAGCAAATGTGTAAGCATGAATACAAATCCATGAAGTATTATCCACTACAGTAACCTCATCTATTGAAAGGGAAATATATTTTGCATTTTGAACACAGTTTCAGATCCTCTTTTCTACCAGAGATAGACATTTTGCAATTTCCCAACCACTAGTATGTGACAAATGAGATTGAGGAATGTTCTGTAGACCAATAACGTGATACAAAATTTTATTTGCTCCAAAATCTGACATCGGTCTTCCCCTTTTCAATATATGGAATACGGTAGCAAATTAAATAATTTTTGCATGCATTTCTGCCTCCATAGCTTTGCTCAATATTGCTACTATGGTCCCACCTTTTTCATTCACATTTTTCATATGGTTTTGTTCCTTTTCATATTCTTCTGTGTATTTGACATGTAGACACTCTTTTACATCTTTCCATTTATGTGTTCTAACTATGTTGCCATCCTTTTGCTTTTGGGAAATGTATATATTCCCATAATGTTTTTCAATTGTGTACAGTTTGGGCTGCATCGTGTGATCCTTCCCATATTTCCAACCACATATTTTTCATCGACATTTTGTTGGAACATCATTACCATTTTCAGTGTACATAGGTTCAATAAACAGATATTTTGCAGCCCATTCGAACTGGAATTTCCTTCCAATTGTCCATTTTGTCCTCTTTCTTCTGACATATTTTATTTTATTTTCTTGGGGTTCAACTTCTGCATCTAGGCTCTCAGTAGGAATATCTTTATTCTCATGTCTCCTTTTTCTAGAAATAGACCTTGGAGTAGAAGCTTCCTCTGCTGGTGTATCTTAAGAATTCGATGAATTTTCTTATACTTATATGTCATCAAGGGACATAATGTTTTCCTCAACATATAATATATCATCGATATCTTTAAATTGATTATTTTTTGAAGGAATTTTTGAAACATCTACATATAATTCTATAAAATAGTTACATATATAGTATTAATTTTACCTATAGTTAAATTTTTACACAGTATAAACAGTTCCAAGAACAATATGAAAAACATAATTATAGTAAGTGTGTGAGGAGTGTAAGGTCCATTTGATTTGTAAACACTCAACAGTCGAGTATGGTCCGAGGAACTAAAGTGTGTCATAGGGTGGTGAGTGCATCATGTAGAAGAAAATGCCATATAGGTGATGATAATGGATGATCATATGATGGCGAGAATGTGTAAATATGCTATGTGTAGAATGCAAATTCAAGATGTGTAGAAAATGCAAAATTCAAGGTGAATAGAACGTGTGAATACACGATATATAGAATGTGAATTTCAGAGGTGTAGAATGTGTAAAATGGCATGTATGTAGATGGACTAGTAATGTAGTATGTAAGATGATTCTATGCTAGAATCATATAGGACAAAGACTAATATAGTATGTAGAATATGTGTGAAAGTGCACGGTGTAAAATGAATGGTATCTAAGGTATGTAGATAAACGAATAATGTAGTATATAAGATAAGTAGTGTATGATGTAAGATGCATAGAAAATGGTGTAGATATAATGGTGACTAGTACGATTTATGATGTATAAATATCAAAATGTTGTAGAATAAATGTAGAATGTATGGTGTATAACACATAATGTGTGATGAAACGTAATGTGTAATGGCTATAGTGCAGTGTGTGGGGTTCATGTGTAGTAAGCCCTCAATGGTCAAGTGTGAATTGAAGCACAAGAGTGTGTCATCGGATAACGACGATGATAATAGGTGTGATGATTTTACTTAAGTGAGGATATGAGTGTATGATAATGCAAAAAAGAGAAATGCATGTATGCTAATATGAGGTTGGGGGGTGTGTTAGATGATATGCCCCCAAAGTGTGTATAAGAAGAGCGTGTAAATTCATCGATAAGGTCGTCACCTACCAAAGACCAAGTTTTTGTTTAGCGGTGGAAGCATGTGGAGCATATGAACTAGAATGTATATCAAGTGTAGTATGTGTGGACTGTTGTGAAGTATTAGCATGATGTGGTGGAGTTTGTAATGTGTCTTGACTACTAGTAGGAGGGTTAGCTGCTGGGATGAAAGTGACTGTTTGAACCTTATACTTAAGAGGAGGCCAAGTTACATTGAGTCTCAAAGGAGACTACTTTGGCTAACTTGGTAATGTAATAGATGACTTAGTACGAGGGGTTTTTGAACTAATTCCAATAGGTGGTTGAACTTTTTGACTTGGGGATACCGTAGGTGATTTCCTAGGTGGATCGTGACTAACCGAAGGAGGAGGAACCTTACGAGCCCATGTGGATGTAACCTTTGTAATAGGATGTTGTGAATTAAATGAAATAAGACCTTGATTCTTAATACTTTTGATTATGTGATGTAAAGTATGGAAATCCTTGACATTATGTCCATTGATTCGATGATAATTACAATATGGAAGACCTTGATATATTCCTAATTGATGAGGAGAATAATGTGGCATATGTGGTAGAATGATCAACTGATGATTAAGGAGGTGAAGAAAAATTTCATGTGGCATAGTATTGTACTAAAACACAAGAGGCTCAGGAAATGGCGTATATTGGGGTTCAATCATATGACATGTATTAGACATAGATTGCATATAAGATGGAGAAGGAGCACAAACATGTGATTGAGAAACATCCTTAAGATGTTGAATTTCAGATCGAAGAGATGTGATTGTAGATTCCATGGCTGAAAATTATATTAAAATAATGTATGTAAGGCTTGAATTGATTCCAATAGGGGTTGAGTAGATGAAGACTCACTAGGGTCATTAAAGAGACAAGAAAACATAGGACTTAGTTTGTGTTGTGGCATATTGTCATTATAATACTTGGTGTCTAAGGATTTGTGCAAAAAAACATGACAATTAGGGTATATGCATATCGCAACACACCTCTTATATACACATCTTGCATATCGCAACACACCATCAAATTCACATGGCATCTACCTATCCATGTTTTATTTACTCTTGTTAGCTTATAATAATATGTTGCACTTTATTTCCAATGCTATCTAGATTATTAGTATTTCATTATCTTTTGATATACATGCATACATGTTCACATAACATCTTGAGGTTAATATAAGACTTTTACAGATTCTTACATGATGCACAATGCTCAAAACTACTCTTTACCAGTCTCGTCAAGGATCTTAGGGGATCTACCTTTTCTACTCTCATACTCTACACTCACAGGTCTTATTGTTACAATTTTTACTACTTCTTATCGATTTCTTTTTTGTTCTCTATATAGGCTTTAATATACTATTTATCTTTGTAACATGCTAATGGTTGCTTCAGGTGTAGCATTTTCCTTTCAAGATTCTATACAACCATGGTTATCTCTTATTACTTGACTATTTTTTTCTATTGTTTGTGGGTTATGCCCTATACCATGCTTGATCATTATTTTCTTATGACCGCATTGGCGTTGATTGTCTTTTGACATTGTGAGCGATGTCTGATGTATACAACACATTGTTTGCAGTCCCTCTTGCCTTCATAGTTACTTGTTACGTTGTAATCTATGGCATCTTATCTCTTTCACACTAACACTTGATTACTAGTCTCTCTTGTTTGCATGTTCCTTGGTTTATACCATGCACATACCCTACCCCATGTAGGTATACAGTCTAAAATATTCATATCAATTTCAAGTCCTTTAATTTTTGTTTCCTCCTCCTACATTCATCACGTGCAACCCAAATGATGGGGGAAACTATTGGGTGAAAAAATCACCCTTCCAGTAACATAAATATCTAGAAAAAAACCTCACAATAAAGAATTAGAAAATGCACACATTTGTAAAGTGGTCCAAAATCAGACATGGATCACAAACACAAAGCAAACACTAAATCCTAGTAGAAAATAGGAATAATGGGCGCTTGTGTCCCACCTGGGAGCTTGTGTCCTAGGAAAAAATAGATGGTTTCTCAGTTCAATATAGTTTCCAGTAGGTTACAATATGGATCTACAGTATCAGGCACTTACCTTTGGAGTTATAGAATTCATTCAATCAGCTACAATTTGGTAGCCGATTTGTAACCGATTTCTAAATAACAGTCCAATCACTATAAGCGTTATCTATCAACACCTAAGCTTTCACAAAGGCACAAGAGCACTACAAAGTACATATCTAGCTCATTCACACAAGGGAAAAAGAAAACATTGGTCTATAGACACTGCATAGGAGGATATTTTATTCTATTCCATCACACTCATTTTGTATATTTGGGACAATCTATATCTATCTCGTTATCATCATGCAGCTTGCACAACAAAAACCTAGGGCATGAACCATAGATAGACACATACATAAAGAACTACATGGATTCTGAGATGTAGTGAAACGCTTAGTTGCAATTTCACTATACGGGTGACCACCGGGGTCAGTAAGACTCCACATTATGCATCTTTTTTAATTATATTTGATGTCGCTTATGGGCATGTGTAGGTAGTCATTTGTTTTGTAGGTTATAAGTGCGACCGATGACCTAGCAGTGAAACTAGAGAGTTGACAAAGAGAGAGTAACAATGAATATATTCCAACCTAAAAAATACCAAGTTTTGAGAATCTGACTAGAAACATGAATCTAGATCAGTCATTAGTGCATGGGGTGCTTCTACCCTCTTGTGGGAGCTTCTGTGTTGTACATTCCTAGGGTTTTAAACCCCCATAAATCCTTTTCAATGTTGTTTCCAGACTATTACAGTAGATACATAGTCACAATCACTCTCGAGTTGCACAGAATCAACTAAGTCATCATCCCTCTCTCCGCTTCTTAGGGATTTACATCCTTGAATGCTTGGTACTTTCATATTGTTATACTCAATCATTT
This sequence comes from Taxus chinensis, assembly GCA_019776745.2. NCBI lineage: Eukaryota > Viridiplantae > Streptophyta > Pinopsida > Cupressales > Taxaceae > Taxus > Taxus chinensis. Next base: position 112,970,928 of record CM034156.1, on the reverse strand, counting down.
GAACATCATTTATTACAATAATTTACTCCAAATTAATATTTAATTCAAATTAGATTAAATCACCTTCTGCCTCTAAATTTACCTCACCAAAGAGGTTTGTGTAAGAATAAGAGGGGATGTGTGGAGGAAAAACTAAGGGGTTTGCGGTATAACCCTATTCGTATATTTATACTTAATATTTAAGGTCGTTGAGTTGGTCGATGATCTCTAGTGATATGGTGGTCGACCTAAAGACTAATGCCCGTAAACCTAGATCTATGTCTCCTTGATATTGGTTTATGCTGGGTGGGTTTATGATTGGATTAAATAGCCTTCTACAAGGTTAAAGTGGTCCTGGGATGGTCATACAGGCACTAACTTGTGATAAAGGTTGGTAGAAATAGACAAAATAGGGCTAAGTATGGGTAGCCTAGGCCACTGAGTAGATGGGGGTTTGTTTTTATTCCAACTTCTAATCTAATTTTAATTACTAACTTTAAATAAACAAAGAAAGTGAATCTAAAGTAAATAAAAGAATGATTAATTAACCCTTTATTATAATTAAATTACATTTTCCAATATTTAAATGAAGTAAAAAATACCAAATTAACTAATTCTTTTGGTGTTTTCAACAAATATTTTAAAATAAATGAATAGAAAAACAAATTAAATTCCTCAACTTTGTTTTTGTATTTTCTGGATTTGAAAAATTAAATAAAATAAATCTTACAGACATAGACAGAGAAACTAATCTAAAATGAAACATGCTACTTATAAATTAAAATAAACTAAAACAAAGAATAGTTAGATGTGGTCATTTCTTTGTTCTATGATTGTGAAACAATATCTACTATAAATAGAAGATGTACTCTAAAGTTATTATTCTGGAAAGTGAGACTTCTTCTAACTACTTTTGCCTCAAGTTCATGGGAAAGAAATGAATAGCTTCTCAAAAGAAATTTCTTCTTTACCCGGAAGCTTTACCCAACAAAGTGGAAATAAATTACTACAGATAATAATAAAGAAGAAATGAATGATTACATACACATAATATTCCTCCAACTTTGTACCCTTGTAGATCCACGAGGATAAGCAAGGAAGAAGATATCAATGGAGACTTATACAGACAGTGCATAGAAAATGCTGGAAATGAAGAAGTATTTAATTCTATAAATTTTAAAAAAATTATTTCTTCTACTTTAACGACTATAATTAATCAAAATATTTAAATAATTCAAAACATCCACAACCTATAACTATTGATTTGAGATAGCATTCCAGGTGTGGTGTTTTGTTTGTGTCTCCTCAATGTTCTTTTCTCTTCCAAAGATGATTTCTGATCGACCCAAGGTGTGCCATTTGTTGGCTTGTAACAAGGAAAATCAAGAAAGTGGTTGTAGTTGGTTGATTGCAAGAAACTGGTTGAAAATGCAATATAGGGAGAGAAAAGAGAAATGAATAGGTTGTGTATGTGATTCCTAGAAAATTTTTGGCATCATAACTTTTCATATCAAATATGAAAACTACAACCCATCATTTAGGTAAAATCTGGAATTTTATAAAATTATTAGAAGAAGAAGTCCAACTACACATGCCCGATAAGAATTGACAACACATTCACATAAGGGGTAGTCAACCTTCTATACATAAAAAAACTAGGAAGATAATTCTAATGCAAATCTAATGATCCCAAGATTAGGCAACATGGTCAAGAAACAAGTGAGAAAATCACTCCCTAGCTAAAGACATGAGTTGCAAAACACAATTTTTTAATGAAAAAGATATTATATTATATCCAATAAAACATAATACAAGATATTTTCAACAAAAAGTGGGCGGTATGATAGCATGCCCCAAATCCACAAAAAAAATAGGCCTATCCTAGGAAAACATCAAGAAAACAGAGAGCCGAGCTTAAGCCGCAACAAAAAAAAGAGAAGAAGGAGGAGGATCATGATCATCTAGCCAGCCATGATCAGGTAAGTCATTTCCAGGGTCCAACAGCTCCCAACCAGATCCCTAGGGCCTTTTTCTGTCGATTCCAGTGGTCATTCCGGGGTTTGGGGTTGGAGGTAGTATTGCCCTGACACTTGGGTAACTTATAAAACATGGCAGAGGTGGGGGCTGCGCGCCCACCTATACGTTGGGTAGGCTTTATAAACACTAGGCAAGCCCCACCCAAGTTGGTGAGCCAGCGGGGGGAGCCCTAACTGATCTATCGATCTGGTGGGGGAGATCCCCAACCATCTTTCCAAGTTATAGGAAAGGCTTCTTTGCGGTTGATTGCATGGTCATCAGTGAGCCTGACTAAAAGAAAGTCATTATGAATGGCTCTGACGACCTCCTCTGGGACTACCACAATGGGATGGA
>CM034156.1:110161964-110194081 GCA_019776745.2 Taxus chinensis | reverse complement strand
GGTTGCAAAAGAATCCTTTTTTTGAGATTGTGTTTGTATTTCTAGCATTTCTACGTGTTTACATGATTTTTATAGTATTGTTCGGATGCTAACTTGCTCTGTTTTGTGTGTTTTTGGGTGTATGCAGGCGAGAGAGGAGTAAATCCGATGGAGCAGAGAGAGGGAGTGTGATTGGCTCCCAAGGGTATTAGATGCCCTCTCACAGGATGAGGAGGACACACTTCAGAGGGCTAGCATATTGCGCATATCGCGCATGCCCCATGTTGCACCATCTAGTCACATCCTTTGTGACTTATTCTCTTACTGGGATGCAGATCGGAACACCTTCTGATTGCCAGGGGTCCGTGGCGAGTGGACCATTACATTGGAGGACGTCTACCGCATTCTAGGGGTCTCGATCATCGGGAGGTGACTCACTTTGGAGACAGTAGGGTCACGGGCACAGATTGCACAATGGGTGACATATATGGGAGATGCAGTCATCTCCACAGGGTCGAAGAAGGGGGCGAGAGTTCGATCTATTCCTTCTTTTCCCATCCCCGTACTTCGACAGGCCATCATGGGGATCCTTTCCTCGAGACTGATCGGGGACAATGGAGGAGACACATTATTATACTGCTGGGCCCCCATTATTGCACAGATAGAGGGGCACGGTCAGATATACGCTTGGGGAGCAGACATTCTGGGGACCACCTACCATGATTTATACAGGGTGGTCTGTTTACAGGGACAGTCATTGAGCCACCTGAATTTAGTCATGCATTGGGTGTATGAGCGTTTTATCCCTTATGGCAGAGGCATGGAGGTGGCAGATCCTAGGGCTGTGAGGGTAGCCAGATGGACAGATATGTCGGTGCTTAGAGCACCTCACTAGCCAGTTGCCTCCCTTACTGCTGCAGACATGGAGGCGACACCGTACCGGCTTATGGCCGGCATATGGGGAGAGGAGACTCTTACCTTGATCTCTTGCTCCACCATAGGGCAGCTCATTGATCGAGTGGGGCGAGTGGAGGTGCATCCTTTTGGCAGAGTTCCTCAGCAGTTTGGCCTACCGTATATGGGCATGCTTCCCCCAGTGGCGCCAGTTTACAGATCAGTTCGCGAGGCCAGAGGGGGGCCTAGAGGCCATGGTTGGACAGTGATCACTCCTGGCATTCCCATTGCAGCCAGGAGGATAGTTCGTGCTAGAGGGAGAGTTGGTGTGCCTCGGGCACCTTTACTTCAGATTGCTGCGGGTCCTGCTCATAGTAGTGATGACCCCATAGATATTGACTCCGACTCTGAGGAGCTTACAGAGGGAGGGTCGGAGGAGCAGACTGATGATAGCGATCCTGAGTGGCATGACACTCAGGACATTATGCAGGCAGAGAGGGCTGAGAAAAGCGCAGAGAAGGACACTCTAGTTTCAGAGGAGCCACTCTCTCAGAGCCATGGTGGAGAGGACGAGTTAGTTGCAGGGCGACATGTTGCCCCTGCCACAGGAGCAGCCCCTCAGTCGGCAGCGGCATCCGCTGCGGGTGCTGGCCCCAGCGATCCATTTTGGAGGCCCGGTGATCCGAGTAAGTTATCATTTATTCCTTCTTTAACGTTTGTTTAATTTAGGATTTTTTTTAATTGCTATCTCTCCTTGTGTTTTTATCTTTTATCTTTTAGCCTCTTGCTTGGTTTCTGATTTGTTTTTCTTCTTTGTTTGCAGAGACTGTTGACGAGTGGCGGGATCTGATCCGCAGGGTATGTACCAATTCCCTGATGATCCCCATGGATAGGACCCGCATGGAGTTATCCGTAGATGCCGGGGAGCCCTCAGCAGCTGGTAGATATACTGATGTCTTCGCTCCCGTTTGGCACGTGGCCAGGATGGTATCGACCCTTCGCACTGAGCTAGCGGGCTACAGGACGGCTAAGCGCCTTATGAGGAGCCATTCTCGTGGTGAGACCGCGGCTACCCCTCGGGACCCTGAGCCCTCCGTACATTCAGAGCACCGGCGTAGCCGGAGTCCTAGGCGAGGGCGTGCACCTTCGGAGGGGTCGCGTAGGGGTTGAGAGGCCATTTGGCCCTTGTGTATTTTGTACTATTGTATATCACGGGCTCTTTGAGCATTTTGATCATGCCTAGTGCATGATGGCATTGTATATAAACATTGATTATTTATATATACGCATTCGTTTTGGATCAAAATCTTGGCACTCATGGCTTCTTTTCTATTTCTAGCTTCTTTGTATATACTACAATGTATGTTTATATGCTTTTTAGAATGTATGCAATGGATAACAGATGGTGCAAATGTTTACTTTCTTTTTGTGTTTCATGATGCTGATACATGATATGTAGATATATTGTGATTTTGAATCTTAGCTTCTGTGAGCGATTTGGATACCTCATGTTTCTTTTGGCAAAGTGATGAAAATAACCAGTATGATGAACAAATTAACTTGCCCCACTCCTAACTCCACGCAACTAGTAAGATGCTAGGGCTCATCACTAAGAGCCAAGAAGGGCGCAAGTTATGAAATGTGAGTGATGAAAGACAGACAAAGCTTTCATGGAACCAAATTGGAAGCTACAAGCTTACTCTACCCGAATGACTTCATAGTTTAGAATGCACTTGCTTTGCGGTTTATCTAGACTTAGACCCGTAGATGGCCACATAGTAGACAAGATCCGTGTTTTTAGGATTTTAACTCTCTTGGAATTTTGAACATCTGATTCATTCGTTTTTGACTCAAAGTTTGAATTGTTTGTTTATGACCTTTTAACGTTTGTTGTGTCAAGAGGACCCCCCATACTTTTCCCCATGCTACTAGTAAGAAGCATGGGTTTATCACCGTGGGCAAGGCATAGGCGAGTAAGGGCATTTCCATCCTTTCCCAACCCTACGTCACTAGTAAGAGACGCAAGCTCATCATCGAAGGTTGGTGGGGCAAGGAAATGTGTAAAAATAAAATTTTCTGTTTAATCACTTTTTGACTTGCTTATTTGAGTAAAATGTCAACATATGCTTATTTCCAAAGAGATGTATATATGGGATAGATGTGACACCATGAAGCTTCTAGAACAGACCATAGGCAAGACACTTATCCTAAGAAGAAATCAAAGAGAGAACAAACTTACAGATCTTGGTATGGTTACCGTTAAGACTTTGTCATGTTTGATTTATTTGATAAAAGATTCTGAGATGATTTGATGATATCACGAAAATGGAGAGGTATGATTAAAGAGCTTTATGCCAAAAACATCACGAGTTTGTAATGAATTGCTTTGAGAATAGATTCCTTGATCACAATTTATGTAAGAAACAAGTGGACAAAATGATCTTAATCTATATGAAGATGCAATGTAGATAATTATACAAGTAGTGCTAGTTGCTTATGCGTAGAATAGCTTGAGGTGCAGGGAATTGACTGTTTCACCAAATTCCTCACCTTCTAGCGTACATAAGAGGTAAGCACCATTTCCGTAGTCCTTCATGACTCGGTATGGGCCCAACCATTTGGGCCGGAATTTCCTTCCTTCGCCGGTCTTCTTGTCGATCCGGTTGTCTAGCCTTAGGACTAGATCACCTTCGTATATGTCATGTTCATAGACTTTCTTGTGTTACTGCTGGCACATCCGGTCAACATAGACTCTATGTCGCTGCTCAGCATCTAACCTAGTTTCATCTAGGCTTTCTAGTTGGGAAAGACGTGCTTCTCTGTAAGCATCTTCATCCAGAATCCCTTGTAGTGAAATGTGGAGACTGGGTATTTCGACCTCAAGTGGGAGAACTGCTTCTGCCCTAAATACTAGCGAGAAAGGAGTTGCTCCCGTTGGTGTTCTTATTGAGGTTCGGTGGACCCACAAGGCCGGATATAACTTCAAATGCCAATCTTGTTTGTTTTCTTTCACCGTTTTAAGGAGAATGGCTTTCAGTGTCTTGTTTGTCACTTCAGCCTGTCCGTTGGCTTGGGGATAATACAAGGAAGTGTCGACATTAAAATTTTCCTCCATAATTTCTATTTCATTAATGTATGTATTAGGAATAGGATGTTGTTAAGTATAATTAGTAGTAGCGTCTGATAGAAGATAACGGCGCCATCAGTACGGTGTCGCCAATAATGTGGAGTACGGTAATAGTCAAAGTACAATAGGAATGTTGTAAAAAGTAAATATTTGTCGTAAGTGGTCCGGTAATGTTAAAATGTCAAAGTTTGGGTAATTAGAGAAGTAGGGTCTACATGATTAGGAATTAGAAATATTATATTGGTAATAAGGACAAGGAGTGAGGTCATAAATATTTTGTGTATTTTATTTGTAAAAAGTCTAAAAATGTGGAACCCATGTAAAATGATAAGGTTTATCTTATCTTAAGAGATAAGCTTACATGTACATATAAGAGTTAAGGTATGGAATATGATTCGTCATAGTGGATTTCTTATCCTATCTTAGAGATAGGATGGATAAGCCTGGAAGTTCTATAAATAGAGAGGCCACCCCCCTCATTTAGCATAGAAAGAAGTAGTGAGAAATATTGTAGGAAGTGTGCAAAGGAAGCCATCATTTAAAGGTGTGTTGAAGAAGCCATCAAGAGGCGTAATTGTAAAGTTTCTCCCATAGTCTTGTTGAAGTACCTCATGGGTGAGATTGTAACAATTTCATGTTAATATTATAATTTACTTTGATATTTCAGATTTGTCATCATTCCGTCTTATCATAGTCAATGGTATTCTTGTGTTCGGTTGTTGTTTTGTTTCCAGATTACATCCACCAAACTAAAGGCTGTGCATTAGGAAATAATCATAGCACGAGGAGTTCCCGGTGAAGAATTATCATAGTGCCAGATTGGTGATGAAATTTTGGTTCCGTTGCCGGGACCTTTCCTCGTTGGTGGATTTTCTGGAGAGATATTTCCACTAAGTCAAAAATCAATTGGAGGGTAACCTTGTTTTTACTGTGCATAGTAGTTACCATGGTAAAGTCATTTTTACCGTGAATAGTAGTTACCATGACAAAGTCATTTTTGCTGTGAATAGTATTTATCCCAGTAAAATCACTTTTTACCGTGAATAGTATTTACCGCAGTAACTTCACTTTTTACCGTGAATAGTGTTTACCACAGTAAAATCAGTTTTTACCGCAGTAAGTCAAGTTTTACCATAGTTTACCGTGGTCATTTCTATAGTAATTCTAATTATTTGTGCACATAAGTCTTGTTGATTGTACTTGTGGGTTGATATTTCACGGTGGTTACTTTTAAAAATGGGAAAGATTCCTGTTTTTTCAGCTCAATCTAATGAAGATGCTTCTTCTTTCATTCAAGAGTTTAAGCGATCTTGTATTTGTAATGGCCTTATAAGAATGAAACAATGGACTGAATTTTTTCCTACCTTTTTGGATGGTTCAGCACTTAGGTGGTTTGAAACACTAGGTGATAATGTGAAAAATTCATGGGATTTATTAACTGAAAGTTTTCTGGAAGAATTTGGTGAACAACAGAGATATGTAGATCTCATGATTGATATCAAAAAGCTAACCCAAGGAGAGAAGGAGAAGATAAGGGATTATCATGCTCGTGTTCTAGAGCTAAGGAGGAAGCTCGATGCCCAGATCCGGAAGGAAGGATTAGCGGATGGGTTGATGAATGGCGTGGATAATCTCCTATGTAAGCACTTCATTCTTGGGATGAAGCCAGAGATCAGACAACGAGTGAAGTATGACCGCCCAGCTACCATTGAACAAGCAAAAGAGATTACAAGAAGGCAAGAAGAAAGCATGGAAGAGGAGCCCAAAGAAATTGTTGTTAAAGTAGAGCCTACACCAGCACCTTTGGTCCAGAATCCACAATAATGAAGTAGATGTGTTTGTAACAAAAAGGAAGAAAGAAAAAGATAATCAAGATGGAACTGATCCTAAGAAGATGAAAGGAGAAACTAGTAAGAAACATAGGAGAAGAAAGTTGGGTGTGCAGGATTTTCTGATTTCACAGGGGCAAGGACCATACTCCATCCTGGAAGATCTGTCCAAAAGGCCTACAAATATTACATATGGTCAACTCTTGGCTATGTCTTCGGACAAGAGGCGGGAGTTGCGAGGTGGACTCAATGCTCGAAGAAGGAAGGAGGTTGAGGTCCCTGTTTTGGAGGCAGAGGCAGATCCCTATGCTCCACAAGCTAAGGTATTATGTAATGGTATTTCAATTCATGATGTCTTAGTTGATGGAGGTGCTGCAGTTAATGTAATGACCGAGTCTGTAATGAATATGTTGGGTATAAAAATTGATCGCCCTTCAACACTTATGTTAAGGTCATTAAATAAGGGAAAAACTAAACCAGAAAGTGTAATTTCAAATGTGGCAATATCTGTTATGGGTGTTGTATGTGTGGTAGACTTTCAGGTGATGAAAAATGGTACTGTTGCGTACCCAATGCTGCTGGGAAGACCATGGCTAAGGAGAGTTCATGCAAGAAACTACTGGAATGAAGGTTTCATGACACTTGGACGTGGTAGAGAGAGGGTGAAGATAAACGTGATCCCTCGACATCATAAAGCAGAACCTGTGGATTCAAGTGATGAAACTGATGATTGGACATCCTCTGATTACTCTAGTACCAGTGAAGTGGACACTGAAGATGAAGAAAGCGAGGTGGATGTTTCAGTCATGGATATCCTTCCAGTCACACCAACTCAGGACCCCATAAAATTATCTGAAGAAGAAGTTGATGATCGTCTCCAATAAATAAAGATTGGCGATGCTGTGATGGAGAGTGAGAAGGAGTCCTACCTCCAGCTCTTTCGAAGGTACATACACCTATTCACTTTTGATTACAAGGAACTCCGTCAAGTAAGTTGGGTAGAACATTGTATTGAGCTGGTAGATGGTGCTAAGCCCATAAAGCAAATGCCATATAAAATGAATCCTAATTTTTCCAAGACTGTAAAAGAAGAAATAGATAAGTTGCTTGATGCAGGATTCATATTTGCTGTGGATAATTCAGAATGGGTTTCTCCTATTGTGATCTCAATAAAAAAGAATGGGAAGCTACGCATTTGTGTTGATTATAAGAAGCTCAATAAGGCAACAAAGAAGGATCATTACCCTCTTCCATTTTCAGATCAGATCTTGGACGAAGTAGCTGGCCAGGAGTGTTATAGTTTGCTGATGGATATAGCGGCTACAACCAAGTTCGTATAGCAGAGAAAGATCAGCTGAAGACCACGTTCACCACTCCTTGGGGAACGTTTGCTTCTAGAGTTATGCCTTTTGGGTTGTGTAATGCTCCAGCAACATTCCAGCGTTTGATGAATAGGGTGTTCGAACCCTACATTGGGACCTTCATCAGAGTATTTCTGGATGATTTTTGCATCTATGGGAGCAAGTTGGACCACCTGCACCAGATGGAGACAGCATTTCAAAGGTTAGATGAAGCACAAGCCTCACTAAACCCTACAAAGTGTGTCTTTGGATGTTCTAAAGGCATTTTGTTAGGGCATGTTGTATCCAGAGATGGTATTGGTACTGATCCTAATAAAGTTTCAAAAATCAAAGAGTTACCATTTCCTCTTAATAGAAGTAAGTTGAGATCATTTTTAGGCCATGTGGGTTACTATAGAAGGTTCATCAAGAATTTCTCAAAGATTGCACAGCCACTAACCCAGTTCTTGAAGAAGGATGTTACTTATGAACCAGGAAATAAGGCGCATGAAGCTTTTGGACAATTGAAGGAAGCCCTGGTGTCTTCACCTGTTTTGAAGAATCCAGATTGGAGCAAGCCATTCATTGTGTACACTGATGCCTCAGATGCAGCACTAGGAAGTACTTTGAGCCAAAAGGATGAAAATGGGAATGAACATCCAATTTACTTTGGGAGAAGACAAATGAGCAGTGCTGAGGTAAACTATACTGTAACTGAAAAAGAGGCTCTGGCTATCATTTTTGCTGTAAAGAAGTTTAGAAATTACTAGCTAGGGCAGAAATTTATAGTTGTAACAGATCATCAGGCTCTGAAATATATTGTCAATAAGCCTAACCCATCAGGGAGGATAGCAAGATGGATAATTTTGCTACAAGAATTTGAATTTGATATTATAGATAGGCCAGGAAAGAAGCATGTCAATGCAGATGCACTCTCTCGAGCCTATGATGGTTTAGGATCATCTTGTGATGATGATGATTTTCCCGATGCAGCATTGTTCTCCCTTGACACAATCCCTCGTGAATACATAGATATTTGGAATTATCTGAATGAATTCAAGTTTCCTGATGGTGCCAATGCAAAGACTAAGAGAAAGATTACTCAAGCCAGTCGTCCATTTTCTATTCTGCATGGAGCATTATTTCGAATAGGACCTGATGGACAGTACAAGAGGGCAGTTGGACGTGATCAAGGAAAGGAGCTGCTAGAAGAATTCCACAATGGTACATGTGGAGGGCATTTCTCTGGACAACTTATAGCAAGAAGGATCTTGGATGCAGGTTATCACTGGCCCACTCTTTTTAAAGATTGTTATAATTATTGTAAGACATGTGATATTTGTCAAACGCATGGTAACCGTAAGACTTCATCAGCTCCATTATGTCCTATTCTTCCACTTGGTCCTTTTGAAAAGTGGGGAATAGACATTGTAGGTCCACTTCCAACTACATCACGTCAAAATAAGTATATTGTAGTTGCCACAGATTATTTAACCAAGTGGGTTGAAGCTAGGCCATTGAAAACAGCTTCCATGGATGAAGTGGCAAGGTTCATATATGAACGCATTGTCACCAGATTTGGTTGTCCATTAGAAATTGTAACAGATCAAGGAAGCCACTTCGTTAATGAGGTGGTAGAAGCCCTAGTCAATAAGTTTTCTATTAAGCACAGGAAGGCAACAACATACAAGCCAAGCACAAATGGACAGGTGGAACGAACAAATTTTGTGTTGTGTCAAATTCTAGCAAAAGATGCAGCCTTGCAGGTACATAAATGGGATAAAAGGATTCATGCAGCATTGTGGGCATATAGGGCAACATCAAAGTCAGCAATAGGATACTCCCCATTTCAGTTGGCCTATGGCATTGAACCAATTCTTCCTATTGAGTTTGATATTCCCACTGTGAGAGTTATGAAAAATGAAAGGATGGATGAAAGTGATTCAATAAAAGAAAGGTTGGTACATCTTCATTTGCTAGAGGAAATGAGGGAAATAGCAAAGGATACAAGCCATAAGAAGAAAATGAAGCAGAAGGAATACTTTGATCAAAAGATCCAGTGGTCTCCATTTCATGTGAATGACTTGGTCCTAGTATATGATTCCAGATACAAAAAAAGAAGACAGAGAAAATTTCTTCCAAAATGGATGGGGCCCTACAAAATAGCAGCTGTGCATGAAAATGGTACGTACCGACTGGAGGAATTGGATGGCACTCCCATTACGAAATGGGTCAACCACGACAAGTTAAAGATTTTCCAAGCACCAGAATAGTCTACTCCGAGGACGGAGTAGAAGCTAGGAAGGGGGAAGATGTTGACATTAAAATTTTCCTCCATAATTTCTATTTCATTAATGTATGTATTAGGAATAGGATGTTGTTAAGTATAATTAGTAGTAGCGTCTGATAGAAGATAACGGCGCCGTCAGTACGGTGTCGCCAATAATGTGGAGTACGGAAATATTGTAGGAAGTGTGCGAAAGGAAGCCATCAGTTTAAAGGTGTGTTGAAGAAGCCATTAAGAGGTGTAATTGTAAAGTTTCTCCCATAGTCTTGTGGAAGGCAAGTGAAGTCAATAACACTTGAAGTACCTCATGGGTGAGATTGTAACAATTTCATGTTAATATTATAATTTACTTTTTGATATTTCAGATTTGTCATCATTCCGTGTCTTATCATAGTCGATGGTATTCTTGTGTTATGTTGTTGTTTTGTTTCCAGATTACATCCACCAAACTAAAGGCTGTGCATTAGTAAATAATCATAGCACGAGGAGTTCCCGGTGAAGAATTATCATAGTGCCGATTGGTGATGACAGTTTCCCCCATCCTCTCAATTGAATATTAAGTTTCATTCAAAGTTGTAAAGGTCTAAGTCATTATTCCAGGTTACCATACTTTCAGTACTTTCAATTATTTATGACAGGCTTTTGTTTGAGGATTTTTGTAGTTTAATTTTTCAATAATTTTTAAATAAATCAGTAACTAATTTAAAATCTAGTGTCTGTGGTTGGTTGAATATTGATTTATAAAAGCCAAGCGATTCTCTTCATTTAAGGGTAATCTGTTAATTATAGAATCCTCCCCTTTTCATTGGTATCAAAGTTCTTGAATTATGGAATCAAAATCTCTTCCCTCATAGGTTTATTGGTCAACAAGATTGTGTTATAAAACCATGTGTATCATGATGACCATTTTGAATAAAATGGTCACATGGCTGGTGTTTTTTCACTTTTAATGGATTTCAGTGAAACTGTTAAGGTTTAAAATTTTCAGGGAGAAACTTCTTTTGAAGCCTCAACTGTATGGAATGTCCATAATAAGATATTGATTGTGGCTATAATCCAATCTATGCTGAGCATTTTTTCATTAAGGGGTTTGGAATGTGTAAACCCAAGATTGAATTTCAAATTAAATCCATATCGATTAAAGTTCCTTGATTCAGTATTTTGATCCTCATATATATATGCACATTGATGTAAAATTGTCACTTCTTTTGCAATAGAATGGTTCAAATACCCTGAAAATCCAAATTTGGATGTAAGGATGGAGGGAATGGAAAAAAAAAAAAATTTATTCATGAAGGTTTGACTTCATATGAATTTGGCCAATATTTAATGGAGAATAAGGTATGATGTCAGGTGGAAAAACCTTGTTATATTTTGTTTGTAAGATTCAATATGAAGTTTTTTTGAATGTGATTTTTTTTTTAAAATTTCAATGTAGAATTCATAAAAATTGGCATTGTTAGTTTTTGTTTATGACCTAAGTCAAATTGAAAATGTAATGTTTTTAAATTTCAACAAAAATGAAAAATCACTTTAAAAATCAATGTGTAAATGTTACATTAGGTTGTGGGAAAAATCCTTGGAGATAAAAATTTTCGAATATATCCTCTTGGTTCATGGTGGATCTTTGTAAAACACAATTGAAACATTCTGATCAAAATCACATTTTTCCATGTTTTTAGATAGGGTTATAATCAATCCTTAGAAAAAACCATGTGTTCATCGAGACCATAATAGTTGCACATGCTATTTAAAATCTTTGCGGTTTTCTCATTAAGGGAAAATGAATTAGGTGCAATACTTATCATAGAAATGATGCAAGTTACAAAAAATGTATTAAGGGGGGAATGTTAGGATGTATTAATCCATTGAGTTATTCATCTTTTATTTGATTCCTCCATTAGGTATATGATAGTTTTCATGCATGACAGTGTTTTTCTAGGTTAAATTATGTCATAGGAACACATTAACAATTATTCCATATTTATTAAATTCAAGAATCATTATTGAAAAACAACTTAATTTAGAATATGTCATGCACTTAAATTTATCTTTTTTCCATTAACTAGGATGGTAATGGAAGCCATGAGAAGCAACCTTAAGCTCTAAGAAGGATGCACATGCTTTTTTCTTTTCTTGTTTGCTTTAACATCCCTCCTCATGAAGGTTATATGTTTTTATTATAATTATGTATTAATTTTACCTTTAATTATTTGAAATGTTTTGCCTAAAGGGCTAGGATCATACCCCATTTTAACGAAATGGCTTAATTATTGCAATTAATGTGTAAATAAGGGATTAAGGAAACATTCTTTGTTCTTACACACACAAATCACACAATTAAATTTTTAATTAATAAATGAAATTACCTATGTATTATAATTGGGAAATATTTGTATAACATGAATAAATTATTAGAGGATATGTTTAATTAAATTTAAAATATATTACATGTATAAAGATGAAATGAAATAATGTATCCCAAAAGTTCCATGGCGTTTTACTCAATTTCTTAAATTACATAGTTCAAGTTTGCTGGATTTTCAACTAGAAAATCTCTAGACTTCACTTTAGCTGGACAAAAAATTGACTCTAAAATGAAAGTTGAAATCTCGATGATTAAATTTGTTAGGGGGGAACATTGGTTCACATGTGACCAACAACTCCAATAATAGGTCATGGTCTGAATTCATAAAGACTTGGTCCTCATAATTCAACTTTTCCTTAAGGGAATTTTCTTTAATTCATTGATATATGATTAACCTGTTTATTCCTTTTTGCATACTTAAACCTTTCAATTAATATTTTTTATTTTGTCATGCAATTGGATCAAAATTTTTAGGGCTTAGCAAAATGGACATTTGAAAATTTTGTGGGATGACAAATTGCATTATGGTTCAGATGTTCATTTGGTCTAAAATTTAACCTTCCGATAGACTAACTTTACATTATGTATAATATAAAATTGTTGGTAACTTGTCATTCTTCTTAAAGGTAACTATTCAAGGCATGAAAATTGTTTTATAGAGGAATACATTGTGGATTATTGATGCAATTTCATCAATTTGATATTTATAATTATTGATATATCTATATAATTTATAAATCTAATTGAAAATTTCGATTGTTATATTATAATGGTTGTTCAGATCCAATTTATATTTCATCATTTTAATTGATGAAAATTCGTAACTATTATTATTCCTGAATTTTATGACACATAATTATCCTATATGCTCTATCACACAATACATTGAAATCATTTACCATAAAGAAAACGAGGCAAATTTTCAATACCCTGTATATGATCTAAATTAAATTGATAGAAATCTCATTTACATTTTTATCTTAGGATATTTTATATGGAAGTTCTAGGTCAAAATTAGGATCACCCAATTTTTGATGATTTCATTCAAACATCTTTGGTAGTTTGTTTAACAAAACAGTTCAATGGTGGAAAGTCCTAAAAGGATTTGCTCAACCTAGTACATTTTCCCTATATTTACCTTAATCTTTATGAGTGTTGAATGACTTTATTTGCTTTATACTCAGTCTGACTTTGGTCCCAATCACTTAATGGCAATTCATGAATTTTTGAGAAATTTAAGTTGTTTTATAAAGCAAGGCTTCACCTATTATCAGGCTGACAAACATTCATTACATTTTCATAGTTTCACTAACCTCAAAGTTTTTGTTTACTTCATTCTGAGTCTTCCTCTTCTGATAATAGTTCCCAAAAATCAAATTTCCTACATAGGATTGGATAGTGAATTGTATTGGAAGGGGTATTTGAGGAAAGTGACGATTTAACTTTAACTAGGTTGTTATCAAGTAAATTTATTACCCATTTTAGAACTCAAGCTACAATTCAGCCACATATTTTGATTTTCAAATAGTAAGAGATAGGTAATCTTGGTATAATTTACTAGATTCTAATTTCTGGGATGGAAGGAACATGATTTTTATCTTTTGTCATGGTTTTGAAGAATCTCATTTACCCAAAATGATTTAGTTACCAAATTATGCTAAACTCCATGACCATCTTTGAGGAGTTTTACAGGATTCAAACTATCAATGTGGCTTATCAATGCCAACTAAGCGTGCCTTTGCTGAAGTTTACATTGATGCTTCATGTTTTGTCTGGAATTGCCCCTAATTTCTGTAAGGACCCCTCTGGGATAAAAGGATCAATATGGTCTTTTTGAATGCTTCAAGGATGGATTTAGAAAAATTGGTTTCCATATCACTTGTCAATCATTATTTAGGAAACTTAGAATCAGGCCCCTTCAGGAGTGCACTTTTTTAGTGAATCAAAATGCACTTAACCTTGTCCTGCCAAAAAGGGAGTTTCTCAATCTATTTAAGAAGCTTTGACTTAAGAATTTATTCATTTCTTCACCTTATGTTCTAAATGGTCCTTGTTTTTGGGTATGGGTTTTCAATTTCCCTTCTCAAAAATTTAATAAGTCTCTATGAAAAGGATTCTTTCCATAATAAATAACCATTTTGAAAAAAAAATGTTTTCCTTCGAGACATAAGAGGATTTTCAAAATGAGCCATTTATACAAGGCACATATTATCCAAAGATGTGTGTACATTGTCTAATGGAAATTAGTAAAAACTATTTATGAGAATCCTAAAAATCACTCTGGAGTAATCCTAATGGGCATCTTTATTGTTTCTTTGCCACAAGCTGGTAAAATGCTACCTTGAGATCTGGGGAGTTCTGAATGTTAAGATAATTACCAAAATGGAAGAATTTGAGAACTGATATTAAACCCACAAGGCACAATGTGAAGCATTTCTTCTAGAAGGTATCCTCACAAAAAAAGTTTGAGTCTCTTCCCTGGACCATTATCATATTAGAAGGAATACTTCTCCTATGTAAGTTATTTGTTAAGGAAAAACATCCATACTGCCATGCAAATAGGACCTTCTTTACTCAATTGTGGAAAAATTGAATAGGACACCACCTAAAAAACTGGTGATTCAAGTTGCAGGATGAAACCACAATTCAAAAATCAACTAGAGCAATAAATTTGTTACCACTCATGGAATTTAACCCAATTGGAAATAAACAGGATTTCCAATCTCACCATCAAGTAAATTTGAAATCCTTGTACGATTAATCATGAGATGCATATATGATTAAAATTTCTAGAGTGGAACTAATCCCTATTCAAAGCCAACAAAAATTTCCATTAAGGGTTCCGAATAACTCTTGATAAACAAATGTCAAAAGCAGGATTCACGTTTGCATAATTAATTTTTCACAAATTTCAATCCAGTTTGGAAATTTGAAATTTTACTTCCCCACTAAATTCTAAACAAGTTTTTCACAAAACCCTGAAAAAAAGGATCCTGACATCAAACTAAAAGAATATGAGGGATGAACATTTTTTAAGGTCATTTACATGTATTCCCCATAAGGTTTTACTACAAAATAGTTCCTTCATGCACTAACTTGTTCATGAGTATGAGTTATTGATAAACATTTGGATCTTCCAATGAAAACCCATTTTGCATGATTCATGTAAAGGACCCTCCAAAGGCTAAGCTCTAGTTAAGGTAATCCTACATGCTTGAAAGGGCCGTATACACCTGCAAAAACTTAGTATGTTGTATAGTAAAAGAAAAAAGTTACATGAATTTGAATTACTTTGCAAGATATTTCATACACTTCAAATTGATTTTTTGCAACGTATAGGATTTTGCAAAGCCATAGACTTCAAATTCGGTGTAGGTACTAATATGACAAATTTTAGACATGAAATGATGACCAACCTACTTCTACTTTTGCCATTGAACAAATTTGTAATTTACCTAACTTTTTACCACCAGGATTCACTTCCTCCCCAAATTCAATTAAATAAACTCCCCAGATAGGTATTTCCTTATGCTTTCTGAAATTCACCAAACTCACTCTAATTGGACAATAGTATTCGTGACTTGGGGACCATGATTGTTGACACACTAATTCAAAATTTCACCGTAAAAATGCAAAGATGTCAAATTTGAAATGGTTTGTTCAATTCCTGCCTAATCTTTGACAAACCATTGCCCAACATTGCTATCCACGGATTCGTGAACCTGTTACAGTCAATATGTTCCGAACTGGGATATGGGTTCACAAATGATTTATCAACTTCCCATGAAACTACACTTGCCATATGTCGTCCATGCTTAACTTTGAAGTAGCCTTTTACAATTAAAACCTAAATTTTCCTTGTTCAACCCTTCTTCAAACCAGGATCAAATATGTTTTAATTTCCAAATATTGTATGTGAGGTATTTCATATCAGAACAATCGGATGTTGATTAAGCCTATGTCCGCCATCACTTCTAAATAGGTCAAAATCATAATATACTCGTTTTCTGGAATCAAACCATTTTGACCTTTCTCATCTTGGTCACTGATTTAAAACCATATCTAAGAAGAATCTTCATATTCATATTTCATTGAGGGACTCTTCCATTGTTCCAAAATGGGATTCTTTTATGAAATCTGCAGGGAAAACGTTTTGAAAGGATAAGATTCGATTTCTACTAAAAATGTTGACAATCAATTTGGCATCACTGTATAAACTTCCCCTAAGGCATTTCCCCAAAAAATAATCCTCAAAGGGTGTGATTGTAATGGATCCATGTATGCAAGTCCCCTTTTACTTATGTTGGATTCTCATCCATTGATTTACATTCAAATAGAGCAACAATTATCATGGCTCCGAATATTTTGCATTTGGGCAATTTTGATCATATCTGCAGATTTGGGCATTTACCATTCCCAAATTAAACGTGTCTTTGAACATTATGAATTTAAAATGATTTCCAGCCTTCGTGAGGATCCATAATTCCATAAATAAAGGTTAGATCTGGTAAGGCCAAAACAAATAATCTCCACATTATGTTTGAGTTTTTGTCGAGTCAAATTTAAAATCATTTTTGCCAAGTCCAATTACATATTTTCAAACATACATAGATCGTAGGGCAGATTGAACATCGCTTAAGATCATTCCAATGATTGTAAAACCTTTCACCAATTTGCCAAACGTCAATTAGCAGGGTTAGTTTGAAAATCTTATAAGTTCTTCAATTTTCCTGCGAATGGTCAAGGTCATTTTAAAATGCACTAAACACCTTCAAAGGCTTAGACATACGAAAGAGGCATAACTCATTCTATTTTCCCAGGACCTTTTAATTGTCACTTAAAACACAAGCAAAAAAGGTCGGCTTAATGTTGTCCTTTTGTCACTAAATGTGCCAAAATGGTTTGAATGAATTTCCATGTCATGTCCTTTTGTATGTCACCCTTCTAAGCCAAATGTTTGGAATCCATACTTGATCACCTTACATTTGAAATCTAAAACGCTTCATCCTCTGCACATAGATTATAAATTACCGGTATGAATTGAAATAAAGTGTCTTTTTATTGGACTCGTTTTGTTTCGTTTTGAAAACCTTGTTCCAGTGTAATTTTTTGTGAAGTAGTAACATTTTGTTGAGGGCATGATGTAATGCCCACAGTGGATGAAGGATTAGGCTGAGGGTCAGGAGTAGGCGCTTTGCCACATTATAGAATGTGTCATTGATGAAATGTTACTGAATGACGTGCATCTCCCCGATATGGATTCATCAAGACCACCACATGCCCAATAATTGGGTATGTTACGATTTATTTTAAATTGTCAATTTTTCATTCAGGTGCCAAATTTTAACTAACACTCAGGTCAGTTTTTAAATGCTAGGCACTCTGAGTATTGGAACGTCCGAGGAATACGATAAATCTTAATTCCAGATACGATGCAAGGTATACCATTTATTACATCTTGCCCAAGAATGGAATTCTATTTAGTAAAAGCGCCTCTCATTGGAAGGTTGATCCTCTTGCTTGCTACTCTTCTGTCATTGTGGTGGAGAAAAAGCAATCAAATTTGCTGAACAACCGTTACCCAATTTATCCCCTGTCTTGAGAATGGCTATGGAGTGCTTTGGTCAAAACATGTGCCTTCAAGGACTCAATGAAATAGTTAAACATGGAAGAATCACTCGAAGGTAACCCAACAGATGAATCTTGTGCGAAACATGGGGCCACTTTTCCGGATGTTCATATTGCACAGTGGTGATGCAGCACAGAAATATCATTAAAGGCTTCCACATAGAAATGAGAGGATTTATGCTTGGGGTTAGATGAACTTAACCTCAATGAAAGGTCGTATTGAATCACTGGAGATTTTTAAATGATGGATGTATAGATCATCTCAAATGATCCAGTTTCTTCACCATGTTCACGTCCTAGGTTCTGAGATTGGGATCCACTGTCAAGTGCTTGCACCTCTCATCCATTCCCAAAAAGCAAGTCTTCAGCGCTACTCATCTTGATTCGTGTACACTATTGACAATGTGACTATGTTCCTAAAGTATTGAATAGGCCTAACTATTTTGGTAGATCATACTGTAAAAGGATCCCCTAATTGCGGTCTTGTTAGCGTTCACATTCTTTCGAATTCTATGGTACATTCTACTTCTAGGGGTCTCAATACTCCATGTACATGGCCTCGTTGGTCTTTTTTAGAGATAATAACTACTTACTAGTGTCCCAACTAACCACCACTAGATACTTGAGTTAACAAATTTGTTTACATAGAGGTCATACAAAGGTCATAGGCATCTTATCTTGAAGCTTGTCAAACAGTGTTCCGACTGATTAACCCACTAGTTACTGAATTCACCTTTTAAAGGTATACAATTAGAGACATTGCCACCTATGTAGTTACGGAATTACTTTATTTTTATTAGGAATCACATCTGAAATACACCCCTGTGACAAAAGGACTTCTGGAGTGGCATCGACGTCCTACAAATTTATCAGGATCAGAAAGAAGATGAATCACCTCCAGAATGATTTTCCCTTAATTTTTCTCCATTCGCACTTGCATTTATTGATAATTTTGCGAAAGCTGGGTCAAACTTTCTGGATAATTTGTGGAAGTGAAATTTGTGTTTCGACTACTTCCCACTAAAGTGACACCAACAACATTGATGGTAACGCCTCACAATCAATCACACGTCTCCAATTACTTACAAAGCTTATGTTACAGTAATTGGTGTCAAAAATAGAATCATATTTTTCATGTTGTATGGACGTACGGTAACGAAAATCGGTTGACTTCATTCCACCGAAGTTCAAATTAAGAGACACTTTCCTAGAAAGGGGACATGTAATGTGGATTGCATCTACCTATATTGATACAGGGAGAATGACAGGGATTCTACAATTTTCCCTTGCTAAAAATGATTACTAAACATTTGGGGGGTCATACTCCACCCTGTACCTAAGCTTACTTCTCTCAATTCACAATCCCCTCAATTATCTTATATCTGTAAAAAATTAACAATGGGTAATATCAATCCTAATTTGCACTGAGCGTGCAAGTGGCATGGCCAGTTTCCCTGGAAAGGTCAGCAACCCATCTCTATCACTTTGGTAATGTGAACTGTTTGTTACATCAGAAAATGATAAAAAAAAAACTATCTTATCCCCACCTAGCACTTCTAAAGAACACACCACATAAGGATGCAAGTTTTCTTTCCCCTGTAGCTTTAAACAATACTTGCTCAATACTATGCCAGGTTGCTGATTACAAACAATAATACGGTGATTCTTTTGCCACTCAGCAGCTCGTAGCAAATGTTTACTCTATGGAAAATTAAGATTCAAGATCGACTGAATGTCATCTCCTATATTAAAGAATTTTTTGTCGACAAGCATGCTAGAATATCCATTGAAAAAACCCCAATAAATGCACTTAGTGATTGATACAAATTTGGCAACCATGCACATGCAGGAATGGTAGTTTTCGTAATGCGCTCTGTGGGGAAGAAATAACTCATGAATACTATGTTTTAATCATCGAGTACTCCCATTGTGGGGCTTCTCACCTGAACATGCAGATTAGGCAAAATGGGTAGCTCTAAAGAATGGTCCACTCTTAAAGAAAAGTATTCCCAATCCAAGAAGGCTTAATTTGCAACAAATATTTCTAGGTGAGAATAAGGGAGAGTAAAAATATAGATTTTTTACAATTTTAAAATAACATTTATCCCTCATCTCATTCGCCACTAAACTTCTCCCTTTTTGTGATATTTTATAGGAAGAGAAATTTGTCCTTCCTTGCATTAAGGACATCATTGTTTATGAAATGCTTCATTACTGATGGGGGATTGAGAAATTGTCCTTTCCCACCTTTAAGTACTACTCCAAGAAATGCCAAATTATCTCCAGTAATGCTTAGGTAATATGTCCATCAATTTCAACAGAGCCACCGCCTACAAAATTGAATACACCCCTTGGAAGCAAAAGAATTTAGTTGTGCGGAAGTTTTTCCAATTGGTAAAGCCATTTATTTTATCTTAGCGTAGTTGGTATATTGAATAGTCTCCGGTACAGTTAAATTGAGGGCATTTGTTGTTTTTGTTTTCTATACAGTAATTGATCATTGAATGTTATTTCCCTAGTGTTTAAGAGAGTGGTGGAACTGAACCATGCATCCATGAGGGCGGAGAATAAAATTTTTCAAAGCCCAGTAAAGAGGAGTTAAATTATAAAATTTTCAAATGTTTGAATAGTAATTATGTCAGGTTTCCATTTTAAGGTAAAATGCTTGATTGAGATGATGATAATGGGATGATCATAAACACAAACCTGATAATGGAT
Organism: Taxus chinensis; assembly: GCA_019776745.2. Taxonomy (NCBI): domain Eukaryota; kingdom Viridiplantae; phylum Streptophyta; class Pinopsida; order Cupressales; family Taxaceae; genus Taxus; species Taxus chinensis. The sequence continues at coordinate 110,173,911 of CM034156.1, read as the reverse complement.
TACTAAAATTTGGACGCCTTGACTAAAATTTTGATCTTGTGACCAAAATTTAGGATGGATTCTGTAAAAAATTTGTATATAGAAATTATATAAATAGGCGGTTTAAAATTTATAGAATTTAAACCAAATTACAAAAAATATTAGGTAATCTATCATGTTGACAAAATACTAAATCCTGTAAGCACAAAAATTGTTCGTTTTCCTATTTCTCCTATGCCTCCTGCTACTCTGATTCTTCAAACCTTATTAATTCCATATTTACATTACTGAATATAATTATTTGTTTTCCTTTTGTGGTTTTTAGATTGTAACATGAAGGGGAAACTAGGGCACAATGATATAAGTGAATTTCAAATGATAAGTAAGCTTAAACGTAATCAAGATAATAGGAAAGCATTTGGATTTGAATAAAATATAATTGGAGCTTAAATGTTCCCCACATATTTGGAATAAGTATGCACTGTTGATAACAAGTTTTGCCTTAATAGAAAAAATGTTCAAGTTTACGTTAATAGAATTCTCCACCTTGTAGGAATTTGTTTTTTCCTCCAGATGTTGCATAAAATAGATACTAATTTCAATTAGAGATGTCCCATGCTAAACATTCTAGGTTAGATGAGACATTCATTTTAAAGGACCAATCAGAAAGCCTTTGTTACTTCTGTTTATCTGTATGTATCCATCTTGATCTTGTCCACTTTTAAATTTTTAGCATTCTCCTATGCAATTTAAGCTTGTAATACCAATAATGTATTTAATTGTTTTAAGATAAGTTTGCATCATGGCTAAAGACAATACAATGAACAAATATGGTAGATTACATGTAGCAGCTAAATTTATTAATGAAACTGCTTGATTTTTTAAGTTAATTCCACTGGTTTTTATATTAGATTGTAAAAGAAAATATATTGTGACAGAGAGGAGGAGGGGAAAGGTTTTTTATACTGGAAAGAATATTAATGAACAGAATAATCAGGGAGGGAGAAGAGAAGTATGGAACATAATAATTATAATAGTTCATGACTATAGTGCTAACTCGTGAAGTTTTTTTTACCTTCTTTTTTTTCCTTATTTATGGGCGTCTCTTAACAAGTTGGATTTGTTGTATTACCTACTCCAGCTCTTATGTTTGCAAGCCTGGCACAGTCAGTAACATTTGAGGATAGTATTTCTTGGTATATGATATTTTTAACTCAAGTTGAAACAATTGCAAGGATGACCTAGTTTAGTATTAGATGTTTGTGGATTTTTTTTTTCGCAATGAGATCATGACTGCATTATGTAATATTTGAAATTTAAAGTGCACTGATTGCAAGGTTCTATTTTAGTATCATATGTTTGCAGTATAAAAAATGAAGGGAATGCGAGGATCTACAAAAACTGCAGAATCTACAGAAACTACAAATCTTTGGACAGCAATAGAAAATATAATGCAGTGGATTTAAATGATGCAAAACAGGGGAAAAAGGAGAAGCTACATAAATTTATAACAGAAAAATAACATAACACTCTTGGCTATAAATAACACAGATCTGGGCTTCAAATTGCTTCAACAATACATACATACATACATACATACATATATACATATATACATACATACATACATATATACATATATATATATATATATATATATATATATATCAATAATGAATAGCAGCTACAACTGCACACACAAAACATTCATTCATACAATAACAACTTAGAAATGAAGTATTTCTATCAGCAAAAAACAGTCCAGACTTGAGTTGGGACTGCGCACTTTTCTTCTTCTCCCAATCTGATTTTTCTCCTTCTTCTTCTCCTCACAATAATAATGATTCTTCTCCTTCTCACAATAAAACAAGATGCTTTTTAAAAATAAACACCTACACAAAAAACTTGCCTTACAAGTCAACACAAAATCTCTGACAAGAGATGATTAGGGAGAATAATCAACCAAAAAGTAAATGTGCAGCAGTCATTATTAAATGCAAATCTGATATGTCAAAGAGATAAATCTAGGAAAGAAAGATATTAGTTGCATGATAAATTCTGACTTGATTTTCCAAAACCCCCCCCTAATTATGAACAGCTACAGATCATGGAAATTTGAATCAAGTTGGTTCAAAAAAACTGTTTGTAGCGTTGTAGGTAGCTAACAGTTTTCTGGAGCTGCTAACATGTGCAAAGTCACAAACTCCTAAGCCACTTCATAAATACTCAAATGTCTCTTTTGCCAGTGCTGTAGTAAATATGTAAGCCAGCTGATCTTTAAACCTACAAAAATCAAGACAAATTTATTTGTTTCTTACAAGCTCTCTAATAAAATGATACCTCGTATCAATATGCTTAGTTCTCTTGTGAAAAACATGATTTTTAGATAATGCTATGGCTGAACTGTTATCACATAATACTGTAGTGGCTTCATTTTGACCATACATCAAATATTTCAACATCCTTTGCATCCAAACAGCTTGACACGTAGCACTAGTGGCTTCCACATACTCAGCTTCAGCTGAAGAAAGAGTCACAATGGGTTGTTTCTTCGATGCCCATGACACAAAACCTATGCCAAAGTGAAAAGTATACACAGAAGTACATTTCCTATCATCTATGCCACCTCCATAGTCACTATTAGTGTACCTAACAAGACTGAAATCATCTAAAGTGGAATAAAAAATACCAAAATCCTTTATACCACTTACATACCTCAATATCCTCGTACCGGCCTACCAATGTGAGTCTTTTGGAGACTCCATAAACCTTGAAATCAGACTTACACCATACATGATATCCATCCTTGTGGCTGTTAAGTACATAAGGCTTCCAACCAGCCTCTTGAACAATGTAAAATCAAAACATGCTCCATCATCTTCCTTGCTTAACTTCATCCCTTTCATATCCAGTGTTGGGGATACCTTGCACCTTGCCATATTAAATATCTTCAAAACTTCATTTGCATATTTAGATTGAGAAATAACTATACCATCATTGGATTGATGGAATTCAATCCCCAAGAAATACCTCGTAAGACCTAAATCAGTCATTTCAAATTCATTCTTCATTACTGATTTGAAGGAATCTATGTTAGATCACCGGTAAAGATTAGATCATCAACATACAAGCAAACAATCAAAATTTTACCTTGCTTGTTGACCTTGGTGTACAATGTTGGTTCACAACCACTCCTTTGGAAAGCATTTTGAATGAGATAGGAGTCAATGCGGCTGTACCAAGATCTTGGAGCTTGCTTCAATCCATAGAGTTCCTTCTTTAACCTATACACCTTGTCTTCATGATCTAGTATCTCATAGCCTTGTGGCTGTTCCACATACACTTCCTCCTCTAAATATCCATTTCAAAATGCAAACTTTACATCCATTTTATATACAGGCCACTTGTTGTGGGAAGCAATAGCTAAAACAGTCCTAACTGTATCCAACCAAGCAACCGGAGAAAATGTCTCATTGAATCTATACCGGGCTGTTGTGTAAAACCCCTTGCAACTAGCCTTGCTTTATGCTTTTGCACTTTCCCATCAGCATCTTGCTTGGTCTTATAAATCCATTTGACACTAATTACATCTTTGACTTCCAGCAAATCAACCAACTCCCGTGTTTGGTTCTTTTCAATGGATTCAATCTCCTCATCCATGGCTTCTGCCCATATATCACTACTCACAGCCTCTTCAAATGTTAATGGATCATCAATATGAGAAAATAAAGCAAAAGCTGAAAATGAATTAGTTGTGTCAACATTATACAACTCACTCAAACTCCTTGTTTTTAGTCGCATCATGCTTGCTAGAGTTGGATCCGGAGATGAAGAACTACTTGGAGTGCTAGATGGTGTTGCTCCAAGGATACCGATTGATGTAGATGCCGGTGTAGATGCTTGTGAATTTTGCTGTCCTATTGGTGTGGACAGCAGCCTTGAAGATCTCCTTGGTGTGAATGAAGGTGTAGCTTGAGCTGCAACTTGTGGTACCATCCCGGGATTGGAAGGAGCTGCTGTTGGAGTTATATTATGTGTTGGAAACACTTCATCCACCATATTATCATTTGGGACAGCAGCTGTAATTCTGACAGTCCTCTCTATGCTTCCATCCCATGCTTCATCCTCCACAAATTAAACATCATGGCTGATTATAACTTTCCTATTGATAGGATCAAACAACTTATATACTTTTTTTTCTTCTGAGTAACCAACAAATATACATTTTTGTCCCTTATTATCTAACTTTCTTCTCAACTCATCTAGAACATGTGCATATGCTATGCATCCAAATACCTTCATATGAGAAACATTATGTTTCCTTCTTGTCCAAGCCTCTTGAGGGACTTTGTTTCTTACACTCTTTGTTGGGCACCTTATTCATGATGTAAACAGTAGTTGCCACTACCTCAGCCCAATATTCATTTGGTAGATGTTTGGCTGCCATCTCCATAATTGTTCGGTTCTTCCTCTCTGCCACACCATTTTGCTGAGGTGTATAGCGGGCTGTAAATTGTTTGTGTATGCCATGAGATCTACAAAAATTTATAAATTCATTAGATATAAATTCACCCCCTCTATCTGTCCTTAGAACCTTGATGTAGTGGCCGCTTTGCTTCTCCTCAAGTGCATTGAACTACTGGAAATAAGCAAATGCATCAGATTTGTGTTTCAAGAAATAAACCCACATTTTTCTTGTGAAATCATCAATAAAAGTAAGAAAATAAGTACAGCCTCCTATAGACGGTGTTTGCATTTGCCCATAAATATCTGAATGCACAATCTCAAGTGGAGCTGTAGCTCTATTTGCCTTGCCCATCGGAAATGACTCTCTATATTGTTTGCCCATAATACATCCTTCACAAACTATTTCCGGTTTCTCAATTAATGGCAAACCTTTTACCATATTCTTGATATGAAGTAATTTCAGCACTCCAAAGTATAAATGCCCAAATCTAAAATGCCAAAGCCAAGAATCATCCTTTACTACTGTTTGAAATGCTACTAGAGTTTCTACAAAAACATCATTTACCTCTATGGAGCTGTTCTAGCCGTTTCTGTAGCTATCTTGGACATTTCCGTAAATTTCTTGAAAATTTCCATAGAAATTTTGAACCTTTTTGTGATGGTTTTGAACATTTCCGTAGCTGTCTCTGGCTACTGCTGATTTTGTATCTTCTACCTTAAGAGCTACTCCAGAATTTACAGTATGTGTCTCATGAATAGCTTGAGCTGTTTTTCCTTTCATGGCTGGCCTTATTTTAATGGAAACATGTGGTTTATAGTCATTTGTACCTTAGAAATAAGCATATTGCTTGGAAGCTTGTCCAAAATAACACATTCATTATTTTCCATGTACACTCTATATAACTTTTGTATCAGCTGTCCAATGCTCATCAAGTTGTGTTTTAGACCAGCAACATAATATACATCAGGCATAAATTTTGGCTCCCCCTTTTTGGTTAGAATATTAACCATACCTTTACCCAAAATAGTGACTTTGTTGTTGTTACCAAGTGTAACATCAGTTTGAACTGATTCTTCCAAGTTAGAAAACAAATCTTTATTACCTGTCATGTGATTACTACAACTCAAATCTAAATACCATATGTCACATGGGATTTCTTGAATAACATTGCATTCAACTGGAGAGTTTGTAGAGATTGCTTCAAAAATCTTCGTGCATGCAATGAACATGCTGCCTGAGGGAGTGCTGCTGGACTAATTTTGACCTTGCTTCTGTTGGTCATACTTTTTTTCCTTAAATTCATGAGCATAATGCCCAAACTTCTTACAATAGTGACATTGAATGTGTTACTTTTCAAATCTTTGGCCACTTGGGTGACTAAAATTCTGATTTTGACCTCTACCACCAGCATTTGCATAACTAATACTACGTCCACTTCTAGGAGAACTTCTCCCTCTTCCTCTAGGACTGAAAATCCTCCTTCCTCTTCCACAATTTATAGAAATCTGAGATGAAAATGCATTTTCTACTGAACTATTTGATCTGTTTAGTGTATATTCATGATTGATAAGAGAGGCATGTAGTTCATCAATACTAAACTGGCTCAAATCTTTGGTTTCCTCTAGAGCCACAACTACAACATCAAATTTAGAAGGGAGACTTCCAAGTACCTTTTCAACAACCTTCCTATCCTCTATGGCCTCTCCATGGGACTTCATTTGATTTATCAAACAACCAACATGAGTAAGGAAAGATTCTACTAAATTTGAGTTTCCCATTGATAAATTTTCAAATTTCTTCTAAGGAGTTGTAATTTAGTAGTTTTAACCTTTTCCATACCCTGATACGCAATCTGGAGTATGTCCCATGCTTCCTTGGCTTGCTTTGCTACTACAACTCTTGGGAGTATGCTCTCATGCATTTCTTGATATATATAAAATAGTGCTTTCCCATCCTTCTTCCGCTGTTCCTTCAAGATGTCCTTTTGAGCTTGTGTAAGAGCATTGTATGCTGCTTGGTCTATTGGTTCCTGGTAACTATTTTCAACCATTTCCCAAATGTCTTGAGACTAAAACAAAGCTTTCATGGTCAAAGACAAATACTCATAGTTCTTTGCAGTGAAAATTGGAGTTTGCACACTAACCAATGATGCACCAAATGTAGAAGCCATTAATGGCTGTCAAATGAAAAACTAAAAACCTAGAAATGAAATAGAAGAAGGGTTTAGCCAAGCTCTGATACCAGATGAAAGGAAATGAAATGAGGATCTATGGAAATTGTAGAGTCTACGGAATCTACAGAATCCTCCAAACAATAATAGGAAATAAAATGCAGAGGATTTAAATGATACAAAACAGGGGAAAATGTAAGGAAAGCTACAGAAATTTATATCAGCAAAATAACATAAAACTCTTGGCTGCAAATAACACAGATTTCGGATTGAAATTACTTGAGCAATACAAAAATATTTGTCAATAATGAATAGCAGCTACAGCTGCACACAAAACATTCAATCATACATTAACAACATGAAAATGAAGGATTTCTATCAACAAAAACTAATCTAGACTTGAGTTGGAACAGAGCACTTTTCTTCTTCTCCCAAATCTGATTTTTCTCCTTCTTCTATCTTCTTCTTCCTTCTTGCTCTTATTTTTCTTCTTTTGTAGTTCTCCCAATAAAACATAATGCATTAATAATAAACTCCTACACAACAAAATTTCCTTGCAAGTCAACACAAAATCTCTGACAAGAGATAATCAGAGAGAATAATCAACAAAAAGTAAATGTCCAGCAGTAATGATTAAATGTAAATCTGATAGCTAAATCTGGGAAAGTCAAATAGTAGTAGCAGAATAAACTCTTATTTGAATTTCCAACATCTGCTACACATACACTTAATTATTTTACATTGTAATATGTTAATATATTTATACTTCACATTTATTCTTATTTATCTAGCCCAATTTTACAGGATTCAATCATATCTAGTAACATTACGGGAAAATAGTTAATACTATCCCCGAATGCTAGGAAATTGTGCAACAAAATTATGATATTTACCAGCATTAGCAAGAAACCGTTAAGCCTGCATAGCAAGAAATCTTGCAAAAAAATCAAAATATCGCCTCAATTCAATTCCCTCGACTAACACATTAATTCCTCATTAAAATTTAGTCATATCTAGCCAAGCATAGGTTGGTACAATTATTTTTACCTTATTAGCTTTAAAGGTGTGGTAAACCTCTACACTTCAGAGGTTATATTTGTTTTTCAAATTATTAAATTTTTGTTTACAATTTATAAAAAATAAAATAAACAAGGTAATATATTGCAAAATTTGAAATATTAATAAAAAAAGATCTATTTCAAATATATCAATTTTAAATCATGGATTCTATATATAAGAATTATTATCCACGTGTTGCAGAAAATGATCATTACTGTAAATTGTGGTTATGCAATTGCCTCCAATGTAAAAAGGTGGAAGATCCATTGTTCAAAATAGGGGTCACTTCATCTCTACGAGATGGTTGAAGCCGTCTTTATCAATCTTCCTTTTCCTTTAATGTTTTGTTGGACTCTTTGTGATGCTTTCAAATAGTTGCTTGTTCTTTCTTTACGCATGCTAAATTTTCGTCAAAGGTAGCATATTGTACAAACAAAGAGATGCTTACAAATGTACATAAGAACCCAAACCCTTATTTTTATGGAGGGGATATTGTTCATAAATCCAAATGCTCCCTCATCAAACACCCAAGGTAATGAAGTTGTGCATGAGCTCCTGTTTATAAACCTCTTGTGAGCTTATTTGTTTTTCCCGAATTGGTAACTTCATAATAGTCATCTATCTTTTATGTGCTTATTTTCTCTATTTTCCCACTTAATCAAGGACTATCTTTCCGCTCTACCACCTATTTTGATACCAGTCTATATATCCATTACTATCTCAACTTATTTTCTTAACTTCGTAGGAAACTATTGTATATGATCTACACCTGTAAAAAATAAACTTGCTTCTTCACATCTCTCGTGTTCCTCAAAGAAAGGGTACAAATATTATACCTTGAAGATATATGATACATTCACCCATAGAGTAGCTCTATCTCATTAAATTCACTAAGGATTTGGGTAAGTGCAGGAAGTTGATGGACAAATATAGGGTCATCCGTGGACATCATATTGCAAAGAACAACATAATATCAACTTGTAGGGATTATTAGCAATACATACACTCAAAATTAGACAAAATTATGTTAATATGAATCGTAGCATCCAGAATCTAGTTTCTAAAATACTAATTTTTTTAAAAAATGGAAAATATTAGCTATATTAAATACTCAAAATTCAATGGCTTGGTTTTTTTTTATAAAAATGCCGATACGATTATAGTCCGTTTGCCCACAATTTGGATGACCAAAAATTGATATATATATTTTTCCTTTGGTGAGAAGTTATATGCCACTATCTATCTTGGGATGGATTTTATTTTGTATTTTTTTGAGTAATATTTTATTTTTTATGATTTTTTCCGTGAAAGTGGTATGAAAACATAAAGAAAACAGAGCACTTTCCGTTTGCCCGCCATAACTTCATCAAAAAATATTGAAATCAAATAATTTTTTTTTTGAACATGTATATAATTTCACCACGGTTGGGATGGTATAAGTTTTATCACATTCTGATAAGTGAAACTAATTTTGCAGTCTTAAATGTAGACATAAACATTCACAGGAAAAAGTGTCTTAAAGACCCTACTATTAGTAAAAAATTATAAAATGATATTTATCCTCTTCTATTCACTTTAAAATCAGTATTTCTACAAAGCTAATAGTCTCCCCTACGCAATGGTACCATTTTTATGACATAGTTTTTACTTTTCGGCATGGTTTAAGTCTGCGGAAGACTAAATTTGATGTTTTGCTGTTTTTAATGTAAAATTCAGGATTTGATGTCCACTTAATTGTCCCCCAACTTGGTGCACTTACCCATTTCCTTAAAACGATCTAAGGACAAATCTTCTTCCACTTGAGCTCGATGTATATTCATTTCAAGAAGCTCTCCTAACATAAATGTGTAAGAGCCAAGTCACCTACTTTGAACTCTCGTTCTCTTCTTGACTGACCAATCTTTTTTTTATATCTCATTACACACTAGCTCCTCTTCCAATTTCTTCTTTTTATGTGATTTACTTCATTAATGCACAATACTGCAAAATCTTCTACTTCATGACTTATTCTTCTCATAGTTATTATAGTTCACAAATATGACAATGGAAGAAACCACACACCACCTAAAATAAAATTATTACTGTACTTGTGTTTAATGAGATATATGTAGTGGCATATCCCATTGTTTGGCATTATCTATTACCTAGAATCTTAATGATTTACCAAGGATATAGTTCACTTGCTCTCTTAGACCATCCAATTTAGATTAAATGCTAAAGAAATTTATAATATCCTACTAACATTTGTTATCTTAATGTTTTCCAAAATTGACCCAAAAATATTATATCTTTATCTGAGACTATGGTTTTATCTAAAACATGCTATCTTATCAATTCGGCAAATACAAATATTACAATGTGTAATGTATAACTTTCTTTCTTAAGAAATTTGACACAAAAGTGTGCGATATTGGAAAATATATCCACAATCACAAAGATAAAATCATTATTGTTTGAGTCCTTGATATCCCAAAAATCAAATCCACACTTCTTTCTTCCCGTTTCCTCTCCAAATTTTTGTAAAGGTTGGTATAAACCCTAGTATTTTACTTTCACCCTTAGTGTAATTGAAAAATTGGCATTGCCAATATCAAACCCTCATTATGATGCGTTAGAGTTTTTTAATACAAATGTTATCCGATAAGACACCAATATGTTTTTCCCTTATAAAGTTCACCTTCATTTATTTTTTAAGTATATATAACCATTACCCTATTTCCAAAAAATTCATCATGCAATAACTATTATTTCGATGGATTTCTAACCATGTTGGTCATGTAAATGCATGATACATGTGCATTTCAAAAATCTAACTCTTCCTCATACAAATACTTCATTGAGTTAAACCTACTAAATTCTAATCTCATATCATTAATCATTCACCATAAGAAAAAATTACTGAAAGAATTTGCATCTTTGTTTAAATGACCCCTTATATGTCTTAAAATAAATGGGCGTACTAGAAGAAGCTCAATTGACTTCATGTGACATTGATTCAACATACTTTCTAGGATATTTATGAATCATAGTCTTAGGTATTGAGTGTACAACAAAAAATGTTTACTGAAAAAATAACACCTCCACTTCTTGAAACATTTGATCATTGTATATAAAAATTTATTTTTTATTAGATACAGTAAGAAATTGATTTTTAGGGGCCCTAAAAACCATGAAAATACGTAGCAGAAAAATATTTTACAATGAGGAATAATATAAATGACCTCTACCAACGGTCAGAAAAGAAAAACCAAAGCTAATGTAAGTTGGACCTAAAGATAGGTCAAAGATATTTGATCCAACACAAAGATAGAGCATTACATTAAAACTTACCACTAGAATCTGCCGAAGAACAAATTTACGTAACACAATTAGTATTTACATATTTATGTTTCTTATGATAGACCTTACTCCACCCATCACTGTCATTCGTGGTGATAGATGATCCTATCAAATGTCCATCATGAAACTCACCCCCTCCGGGCTCAAGGATCACCTCCAATTCTCCATCCAAATTATCAGCTAATTGTGTTACAAGTAAAGGGATATTACCCCATGATTAAGTGAAATGTCGATAATAGTCTCTTAATCTAATTGTTATTGCAGCAGTAAACAAATAATAATTAAGTACAAAAATTAACTCAAGCAGACTAAGAAGTGAAATGTGAATCCCTAGTTTCAAGGAGGAGAAATAGGGACTTATCTGAATTGTAGTGGAATTGGAACTATGTTGAAGTGTTGACCAGGTGAACAGAGAGGTAGGACCATTGCACAAAGAACGAGAAAAATCTATATCTAGAGGAATAGGCTATACAAAGGTGTCTAGAAAGGGATAGGGGCTCCTAAGGATGCTAGAGATTGGAAATAAGCACATGTGACTATGAAAGTTGAAATAAAATCATCTTTTCTAGGTCATGAGTTGTTCCTTGACCTTCACTTTTGGTCACTATGAAGCTACACTATGATCGTCAAACTTTTTGGTAACCTACAATGAACTAATGACCTGTAAAACACTAAAATAGAAATCAAATCATAAAAAAGAAAGATACAAAATGAGGGTTCTTACTTTTCTTAGTTGTCACAACGGTGATCTTACGAATGAGTGCTATAGTACATCTTATATCCAATCTAGTTCTATTTGTGTGTGCGGAATTTTTCCCTAGGTGGCTCTTTTGTCTTCCGCACTTGGATAACTAGAAAATAGCTAAGAGTAAAAAAATGTAATAGATGTGTACATGGAATAGAATAGACTCCCCTCCTATTAACTGTACGCA